>WEDG01000760.1:0-215000 GCA_017591395.1 Schistocephalus solidus | reverse complement strand
CAAGAGCGTTCAATGGAACTGACGTGTCAGACGGTAAAACCGAGCAAGTTTTACGCGAAGGCTAATTAAGTTGCTGTCATTTGGCCAACAAATTGGGCTCAGTCTACTATGTGACGCTTGAAACACCATGATTTTTGCTAGCTGAGAGTTGTTTATAAACTCCTCGTCAGTGCAATCCATGCCTGGTACTTTATTGTGGCATCCTTCCTAGATAAACAACTTGTACACAACGCATGCTAAGATGCACATATGATCCTTCGCATTTACAGCCCTTTTTAGGTAGTCATGTAAACCTGCACAAATGGCAGGTCTTCCCACGTGAAAGCTGAGTAAACCGGTACCCACCGGTCTTGATCCTTGAAGTAGTCCCTATCGTTTGGCTCCCTGATATCGAATAGCCTCATGTGGAACTGGATTGCAGATTGGGTCACTACAACAACATTTAGGAGTTAAGCCTTCTTTTTCATAACTGTCGTTCCTTTTCGCCAAGCCGCTTTCTCCCGGCGCAACTACTTTGCGTAATCAGGAGAGGTCTGCTGACTGACGTCCTGGCTGGGTGACCCACAAGAACGTTTGAAGTACTGCCCTTCTGTGTGCGGTGAGAATCCTTGGCACAATCTCCGATAAGATCCACGCTTGCAGGAGGCATCGTCATAGGTTTGGACTTAATTTCGTGACGTCCCAATTTACTCAAGATACTTGGTTCTGATTAAGAAGTACGCATATGTGTCTCATAGGCATAAAAATTCCCACATGTGATAGCTTTTGGTCCCTAAGGTAGTGTAAGGCTCTCCTTCTCTCTCTATCACTCTCTGAGGATAAGTAGACCCGATCGCTGGGACAAGAGTTTTATTCGCTTGACACTTTGGATGCATCATCAAACCCATCGTCAGGGACAACATCTGTTATGAAAATCTCTTGTTCGCTTTTATCGGAAATTTCATTCTTAATCTGCAGACTTCTGGCTCCCTTTGGCTGATTCAGTAATCAAGCAGTTGCGCGAAACAAACAACGACTAGACGACGAGAGTAAATTTGAATGCCTAGACAAGCCTTTAAATGAAACAGAGAGAGAGAGAGTGAGAGATAGAGAGAGAGTAATTCACAATTTACAGCAAAAATGGCTTCATACAGTGTGAAGAGAAGATAAACTAACAAAAGATGTAAAAAGAGAATAAATATTTCGAATGACTGCCAACACCGCTATCGAGAGTTAAGAGAGGCGCAGTCGGGCCGAAAACCATAGTTTGGTTAACGTTCTCCACTCCGTTTATTCTGCCTTCGGAAAAATGATTTGACGAATTTCAAGGCAGGACTGAACTCAGGCATTCCCGTTGTAATGTTCATAGAAAAAGAAAACCAGGACATGTCCAACAACTCGGTTTACGCATACTACTCACCCGGTTGAACACAAAGAAACCGTTTATGTCTGCAGCATGGAAGTGGAGAGAGCAACTTCCAGAGCACGACCAGGCTATAGGGATACACCAGTTCGCATGTTAAGAGGATATTCTAGTACTTCACTGACTTCTCGAATAAGAGAACTCCAATAAAATACATTAAACCTTTTGTAAACGGAGAGCCGAAACGTCAGCAAGAGTATAAATCTGTACCGGTGAGCAACTTCAACTTCTCGAAAGAAATTTTTCACTCCTTATTGTGAACGAATTGAAGTTGCGGCCGCCCTGCAGTGCTGCGAGTGTCCTTGCAAACACACTTTGACTGTCTTGTTGCAAGTCAGGCGAAAGCGCACGCGTCCAATATCACTCTGACTACTGCTGCCATTGGTCAGAATTGCGTATGACAGTTTGATCGTCGATTTCGACGATGTCCACCGTATGCTTCCCAGTAAGGTAGTGGAGGGACGGTGACTGGCACTGGATTTTTAGTGAGAGCAGACTTGTACGGCATCTACCTCACTCTCTCTTCCACGCTCCGACCTGGGCCTGGTGTCAAGGCAGAGTCAAAGAGACCGGAGGTGGGAGAGGGCACAGGCCCACGTACGATGGTTGAACACAAACAAGAACACTACAACACAGTGAGGGATGGCTCGGATCCAATCTAAGTGGGAATTATAGAAAGACCACCCTAAGAAGGAGCCATTACAGCCTGACCATCAGTCCGACACTCCACACAAACACATGCACACAAACGAGGTTGAACACGTGGTCCGAATCAGCCCATCAGTTGGAAACCTTCCAAGCCACGGCTTTTAGTTCATCGTAATACTTTCAAGCACGCCAGATTGTTTATGGTGAAGAAAAAGCGCTGAGCTGTTGACCTCACTCTCTCCTCCACCCCACAATCAAACCACCGTCCGAGCCGGTCATTTATCTGCTGTGGGAGTGGACACAGTGGCTGACAGGGCCGTCATATTCGTCTCCGCTTATGCCACAGCAAGACCTGGCCCCCTTAGTGCAGACAAGGCAGGATTCCAAAAACCAGGGGGTAGGAAGGAGCCGTCACCGTGTGACTCCCAACCTAATTGCCAGGCTTGCGTATACATACTCATTCAATATCATATCGACCACGCCCCCGGGTGATGCCAGACACAGATGCCTGCTATTGCATGCTAACAGCCGCTTCTGCGACTCAGACCCGAGATTTGAGAAGATGCTATCCCTCAAAGCAGCAATCAAGATTACAATTTACAGGCTGCGACTTAACGAACAGTGTGCGAACTGGTCAGAAACCGAACACCTACTGACTTCTGTTGGATGTGTAGTGAAGTTGGGTACCCAATTCAGGCTTTCCCAGTAGTCTGATCAGTCTGATCAAGCTTCAAACCGCAGTTTGGTTTTTTCTTCAAGCACTATACAGACCGACAAAGAAGCCAGTTCGAGTTCTTATTAAAAACACACCATCGATAAACGGATTATCTCCTGCTGATGACTGGTGCATTTAGAGAAGATCCAATTAAAATGGTTTGATTGGAAGCTGGTTTTTCTTGTTCACGACGAAACGTGAATGGAAAACGATGAGTACCTGGTCGATATTACAGATGGCTATGGTCCAAGGGTCCGTTGGTAACTTCGATAGAAATCTTTCAGATCCACGAAGCCCTGTTCACATCTCCTGGTGGGATGAATAAAGCCCGAATGAGAAGGTAGCACATATAGTGGGAAAATAGGCAACTTTGCACGTTAAAGTCCAAAATCGAGTAGGTAGTGGTAGACAAATGAGACGACTTGCATTCAAACCTTTGATTTGACAGTCATACGCCAAGACTCTAATGAATAAAGACAATTGAGCACTCAAGATTGAACACGGGCTGAAAACTGTTATCTGCACACACCTCTTAGTATTCCAATCTTAGTTTCCAGCCTGAACTGCCATAAAAGTGATCTGCCAGTAGCCAAATAATCATTATTACAAATAGGTCCTTTGGTTACTACCGTTAGCCGTCCTTTGGGAACGTTTTATAAGAAACATCGTCAGTCTGCCTTGCGTGGTTTTTTAAAATTTTGCCCTTAAAGGAGAGAAAGGCAGGTCGAATTTACTCAATAAGCAGTTAGAGCATCTGAATGCTGAGCAATGGGTCCCGGGTTTCGATCCTCAGGTGATGCACAAACTGGGTTTGGGCATGACTGTCTGACGACGGTTAATAAGCCAGAAATGGCCATTCCAGTCGCCCTTGTCTTTCCAGACAATATTCATCTGCCTATTCCACTACTAGCCACTGTGCGACTGCTGGCAGGGCTCGAGCGTTAGCCGCAATGTAGAACGGGACGAGTGAGTTTTGCTAGCGATTGTTGAGCGTTCGTCAACGAATGCGGAAAGAAATAGCTCCTACGGTGACAGGAAATCAATTTGCATGAATTTTGGATGGGCGTCAGCTGGCATAGTTTGTAGGTAAAGGGTCCTATCAGGTGGTTCTGCAGTACGGCGAGATGATTAAGCATGCCTTAGATACTTTTTCTTTAATTACAAAAATCAATGAAAGTTGAACAGACAGTTCCACAGACGCCTGGAAGGGCTTTGTCTGGAAAGGAACTGTGAGCGAACAGAAAAATGGAGTATCGGGGGAAGTTTTTTCCGAAGTACTTGTCTGCGCAAATTCATGTCAAAAGTAAAACAAGACATTGGACCTAAGGAAGTTGATTGCAATTCCTATTTTGCATCAGATATTAAATAACATGCACTTAAAATTTAGTAAAACTACACACAGACGCACAGTAGAGGGACCAACAATACTATTAGTTATTGGGTAAACCAGCAAGTCTTATCCAGTGTTAACAACAGTTTACGATGTTAACAGCAGTTGCAAGATTACGAATAACTGACTGGCATAGTCATGGTAGTTTTCCTGGCCAAGAAATCTTGATGGAATTTAACAGACATACTATCACTCATGAGTAATATGAACCTTTTTAATTTTTTCTTTCAAGTCTAAAAGTAGCTTTATGGGATTCTTTAAGCAGACAGCTTAATGCGTGCTAAACACTTTCATGTAAAATATAGGACTGGCGCGGTGCTACTGAGGCACTTAACTCTAACTTCCTTCCGATCGTCATCTAAAATCAAGTCGTAAACTGTCATCTCAGTCCAGTGATGTCTACTTTGATTTACTGATGTTGCGCATATTTTTTTTGCCAAAATGAAAAAACTTTTACTACCCAGTCACGGTAGTTTGGATGAAGATATCGTTAGAAGTTACCAAATTTACTAGTGTAATCAAGGAGAAGTTAAAACTTCTTTTTTATGGGTTGTATGCGGCAGAGCCTCCGATTTTGCGGTTTTTTGCAAACTTTAAGCATTCCAGCTTCAAAGCAGAGATACATCCTTACTTTGAGTCTGAAACAGGGTTGCCTCAAACTACGCCGAACACCTTTCCATAGGGAATATCATTTAATGAATATGCAGGAAATAAAAACCACCACCACCATCAACACCACCACCACCACCATCACCATCATCTTTCGTTGTGGTCCTTCTCCTCATTCTCGTCCTGGTTCTCGTCTTCATAGTGTGGCTTTCGATCTTTTCCTGGTGTCCTCAGTTTCCTCGTTGTTTTTTTTATACATGTCTAATTTTGTTCATTTGCCTATTTTATTTATACATTTCGTTTTGAGTACTGGGGACTTGGGTTTCTAAGCTTGTACTCCTAAATACCAAGTGTTTATAAACCTTGCAATAGATTTATCATTTCAAAACTCGTGCAGTACAAAAGATAATATCATGCAGTATGAACCGTTTGAGCACCCAACTACTGAGACTTCTCAAATTATAATTGTATATGTTTTTAGTTCTTTCTCCTTTCCGTTTTCTTTTTTTGTATATCACTGTTGCGATCCAAAAAACAGCAGCTTCTACAGAAAAGAATAAACGACGAGCTTTGGCTCGCCGGAGTTACATCTCTATCCGCCGTAAAGAAAGATTTTACTATGAAAAATACGTTCTTGTCAAAACCGCGATTTGCGAGTCCTCCAATCAGTGGTTGGAGGTAATAATGGAAGCTCTGTGACTCTGCGGCGAAATGTTTTGTTCTCAAATCCTGGAGACTAATTCTTTCAATAATTCCCTTTTCCAGCCGGATGAAACACCTTGTCACACAGTGTACTCAAGGTTTAAGTACTTTTTCAATGACAAAAATATGCGAATAAAGTCATTCGACTTTTTAGACAATGCTTTAGTCGGATCCATCATCAGTAGACTTTTTCCACAGGCCAGCTCAAGGTCATTGTTTACACGAGAGGGATAAACGCAATGTCAGAATCACAAACTCAATTCAGGGTATCTGTACCTCAGCTTTGGAATTTATTCAGAGTTTTTGAGGAATAACTTGATAAAAAATAGTTCAAACGGACGGTGGCCAGATTGAAATGAGGAAATCAAAAACTTACAGCAGGAATAAACATCGAGAGTTAAATCTTAAGGTAGTTTTTACTAAATTTCTCTATCCCTTGTGCAAAATGAGTTGGTAACTCTGAAAACTGTTGAAAGCCTGCACGAAACCTTGTATTTACTATCCAAAGTCAAGAATAATTAGATATCACGATACATCTGTAGCCAAAACACAAGCTTTGTACTGGCTTAAGTAGACTGAAATAATAAACTGCGTAAAAGGATAACGAATCCATGCAGTTGTCGTCTGCATTTTAATTAGACGTAATTTTATGAAATGAGGAGCTGCGGAAAGAGAATGACAAAAGAAACGTTCCAGCACCGGTATATGTTGCATCACGTGGAATCAGGTCATCTGCACTTACGCATTCCAATGCCTGTGATCAACTGTTTGAGTTATCTGAGCCGCCCCGGATCCGGTTTTTAACTGAAAACTTTTTAGTTGCAAGCTTTAGACAAATTTCATCTATAATTATTGATAAAAAGAGAGATATAAGTGTTTAATGACTATAAAAACAAACTTACAATGTCGGTATCCAAAGGAGCAGAAACTGCATGACCTACGATAAGGTCATACCCTCCATTTTGGCGGTACGAATTAGAGGGTCAAGTGTTATGTAAGTGAAATTGACAGTCAGTCGGGTGAGAGAGGGTATAATCCAATACAGTCAAAATTCCCAAGAAAGCTACATTCACAAGCCCCACGGACAGTCACAAAATCACGAAAACGAATAAAAATTTGGATGATAAAATAAGCATATAACAAACTAGTAGGTAATTAGGTCAGATTTTAATTTCTGCTATTTAGTTTCTAAAAAGTTAGAAGTTACTGCGTCAAATATAAAATATTTTATAATAAGTTATCTGTTAAAAAGGTTCATTAATTCGATACTTTGCCAATGAATTTATATGGATTTTACCTTTCTAAGGTGAAGTCAATGTGAAAATGTGGAAGATTGGTCGAATTTATGACGTATCTGAAAATAAGAGATTCATTTCCCATCTAAAATGAAAAACCCACTTTTCGCTTTAAACTGCAATGATTTTACTACATTTATTTACTTAAATGCTCTGTTGAAATACAGCAAATACACAATAGAATATCCGCCTATCTACTAAGACTTTGTGAAAATGGCTAATCTTCTGTCAATTTGTTTTCTAAATTCCAGATTAGTGGATACGTGTTTATCCAAGAAATCCTCTCAACTTCTATAGTCAATCTCCCCAGAATCTCGTACGTATTTTTTGAACGGTCTTCATTTTCCCCAAAGTAAAAAAATGCTGGTAAACAAGTGTATTCGTGTGTTTTGTGGCAAAAAACGTTAGACATTTGCACAAAATAATTTATTTAACGGAATAATTTGCTTGCTTTTGGAAATACTGCGATTCCTTACACTAAAAATTACCTGATTTTAATTGAAAAGGGATTTGTGCGAAATCTTTCTTCTTATAGTAATTATATTTTTAAGCACAAGGGTATAAAATGATGAACTTCTCTATGATAATTAATAGCATAGAAACTTTCTCGTATGTCCGGCAGCCTGCGAGTTCATTCAAATGCCGCCTGTTTTACTTCAGTATGTAGGATTGAACATGTAATGTTTTTAGTAAAAGACTTTTTAGGCCTCAAATCCACTCTACAAACCAAAGTAACAAGACCAAATGTACGCTTAAACTACTCAGGGAACTTCTGATCACACATTACATGATTTATGTCACATCCTCTACATATATACACTCACTGAAAGTTTCATGGCAACCGTCCTCCATTGACCATAGATACAACTACACAAATAGCTAAGACAGAAAATGAAAACGATACACAATGGCCGTAAACGTCAACTGCTCGTATGAAACGTAGATAACCTAGTTATTTTAGTTCAAATAAACCAAGCGGGGTGTAAAGCTGTAAAGAATGAACAAAAAAATCCAACTGACGTTAATATTATACAAAATCCCCCAGAAGAATGGAGAACAGAAAAAAATGGCGACTAAATTTTAAAAGCTTGCTCAAACTAAGAGAAAAGGCCTACAGCTTACCAAATATACAGGAAGTAAACTGAATGAGCAGAGTTATTTATGAAAGGTTTTTTTTCGAAAAATAACAAAGAAGTCTAACTACCTCTAAGTAAAATATATCAACTTATACGAAAAACGTTGAAGCATATATCCTAAAGACGCCTTTTAAACTCATATAGATTAGCGAGTGTCAGAATAACAAATCGCATTGTCTAACTTTAGATTTCAACACCGACATTGATTTCTTTCAAGTTGTTGCAGTTAACGTGAATTCTTCTGATGTTTGCGTGTTAAAATGTAATTTATGCAATTCTCCCACAAATTGCCTCCATGTTGGGGACAAATTAGGCTTTATTTTCAACGCAGAAAATGCTCAGGAAACAACGGAGGCAGTCTGTGCACGCATTAACAAAGCAATTTTTGAAGCCGACGTGGATTATAAAACAGTTATTAAACTATAAACGCAATCAAATTAATTTTTCATTGCACATACATCTTGATCCTAATCTGGAAAATTTCTGCTCATTTAAATGTTAAGATATGACATTTTTAAGTCATTTCATTAAGACAATATAATTTAGCTGCACTAGATGAAAGTCCAAACTTTTGAGTGTTTTTTAACCGTAAGCTATCAATCGGTTTCATGCTCGTTAATTGCTAAGTAATTCTGAGTTTATCAAGAAGACTTGTAGAGCCTCGACTTATTTCTGCTTTCGAACTCACACAGGAATCCATCGTTCGAGATAAAAGCAGAAGAAATAATACAGGTAACAGTTATAAAGGGTGCTTGTCAATCAACGGTCAGTGACCACAGCGTGGTGTTTGCGCAAAGATTCATATGCCGGCACTAAATTTATACCTAGATTTGAGGTTTGATTTTCCCTCAAAGCTCAGGATAAAAATACATTCTTGGCTTGTTTTTTTTACTCCAGAGTAGGCAATTATTTCGATGGCTGGGAAGTTAAACTTGTGACCCGTATCGAGGGTGTTGACAGTTATTTTAGGATAAGTTGTCACCTGGTCAACCAGCCAGTCTTATGTTCGTGTATGCGGGATCCGATCATGCGTTCAGTCTGACCTGTGTAATCACAAGGACGGTTTAAGCACGGGATACGATACACTTGGTCAAACTGCTCACTCGGATCTTTGATTTTCATGACCTGGCTAGGCAGGTGGTAGGTTTGGGTCTGTGGTCAATTCAGAAATCTAGTCATGCATGGAATAGCAAAGAGAGAAGTAGAAAGACAATCTTTCATATCGTCATCATTCTATTATTCTGTAAAACCATCTGGATGCGATAAAAGTAATGCTTTGGAGGACTTCCAAATGACGAGATAAATCGGTTATCATAGAAGAGGATCTGCTATAGACGTCCCATGGCGCCAGGTAGCGTTATCTAAATCCTGCATTTCCAATTCACGTACTGTTGGTTAAATATTAAACGCCATGACTCTTGAGCCATGGTCTCGTTTTTCTGCCGTTTGCGATAAAAAAAAGTGACAATGATAAAGAAGAGCTCACCGATTGGTTAAGGGATATGCTCCCTCCGTTTGACCCTCAAAAGTTGCAAACCTGGAGTTGGGAGTGACTGGCTGATGATAGCTTATTAGCCAAAAACGATCATTTCAGTCTCCCTTGTAGTTGTGGATAGCTGTTCTCAGTTCTCGTGGTGAACTGGGGTGATAAAAACGTGCATGGACGGTCAGGCTCAGTTGCTTTTTCTTACTGCGCCCACTATGGCATTCCGACTCAAATGGAATCTGAGCCACCGGTATTATTCTGTGAAAAATCTAGTTGATGGATAACACCCCGCACAGACAACGATTGCACCCGATGGTCCTCCTGAATTAGTCTTTTCATTGGACCTAGAATGCGCTCGGTAGATATAACACAAGGTTGCAATCACTTCAAACAAATTCGTGCATCTGTCGCCCGACTTGCATTCCCTATAATTGTGGTTTTTGAAAACAATTATCAGACCCGTGGAGCTTTACACAGGCGCTGAAGGAAACAAATGCGGTGGAATGAAAAACGAAAAATTTGGGAGAAGAAGGAGTAGTTGGTGAATGCATTGGGGCTTTGCTGCTGGAAAAATAGGCAATCAATGCGCATAAAACCCTACTTTATTAAGAAGTATTTAGTTAGTTATCCGTGGGACTACTCAGAAAACTAGAAAGGTCATATTTTTGCTGTTCAAAAAGGATTTAAATTTATTTATGAAAAGATTGCTTGCAATAAACGCAAGACCCCCTTGCTATCAGATAAAATGCATTAATTTTCCAGACGACGCCAAAAGGTCGCCACAATGAAGCCTAATTTTAAGCTGAAAAGTTACCGCGTGATCAATAAGGATATATTGTCATCGCTATTGAACCTGTTAGAGGCATTGACTCTTGGAGCACGCGAGTCATAATCATAATTCAAAGCAAAGATTTGGCTGAACAGTCAGCACCTTCGTGAGATGGTTCTATGTAAACTATAGTTTAATAAGCCTCCTCAATTCTACGGTAACCATATGTAACAAGGCACGGGGCTGGTGAGACCCTGCTAGATTGCAAACTACCTTCATAGTTCGAAATAACATCGGATTTAGTGAGCTTCTCTATAAAATTGCAAAGTCAGATCGGTGCACGATCACGGCATGCGTGTAACTGTAAATTCCCTATCTCATGAAACGTCAACCTAAATTCTGAAATGTTTTTTTCGATTCAATTAAAGTACTAAAGTAGGGTTGTCATATTGATCATCGTGCAGCTTCATTTCAAGATATTTCAGTCACAGTAGGATGCGGGCTTTTGAAAGAGCTTCCTTATGACCGTCTGCAAAAAAATTTAATGGTACAATTGACTACTTAAGTAGTATGTATCTTTTATCAATGATTTTCAATGGTCTTATTAATTTAAATAATATTTTGTAGTAAATATGTACAAATATATTCCTTCTTATACTCCTTTGGTAGCAGATTGTGACTTCTTTAAATTTTGTAATATGAAAAGGGATATTTCTGGATAGAAAAATGCTTCTTAATTGCAGAATAATTTTGAACCCTAATGACGGCTGCAATTGTAGTCAAGATTTCAAACTACACGTTTTATATATTCTGTGTATGGAAAATTCATAAATTTCTCTACTATATAAAAAGTGCTCACATAGTTCTCAAACGATGTTGTTACCGACATGGCTCATGTTGCATGCCTTCTTGCCATTAACAAATATATTGTCAGATAGGATTTAGTATGGAGACCCATTTAAAGTTCTCAAAAATCTCATAATTAAAAATTATTCTGAAACTGAAAAATATCTTGTATTCAAACATAAAATTTGAAGAAAATGCAAATTGTTACAAATGCGTATAAGAAAAAATATTTTGTGCTTAATTTTTAAAAAAATAAATTTTAATTTAATAGAATAGAGAAAGTCAGTGAAAAAATACATACTACATAAGAAGTCATTATTTTCAGAGTGTACGTTTTGCCGGTGGCTAAATGCCGGCATCCTGCTCTGACTGAAATATCTTCGGATTTGGCTGCAAGATAATCAGTATAAAAAACTTTATTTAAGTTATTTGTGTGAATCGAAAATAAAATTGAAGAATTCCGGAGGACCTTGTATGTGATTGAGAGTCTATTGTTTTTTAACTTGACCTTTTCTTACAACCTGAATGAAAAGAAAATATCTCACCGGCTATATACTGCTAAAAAGGCTTGGACTAAGTTCGTTTCTCAACAAAAAGCTATTTTAACGCCGTTTAGACAACAGGTGTCGGCGTAATTTTGACTTTGATGTGCACTTCTGGTAACATACTTGTGATCACTTTTGCAGTCAACATTGTTCAAAATTATCCTTTTTACTTTTCCTCCAAGTCAGATCAGGTCATGCTCAATGCGCAAACTTATTAACAGATAGCACACTCAACAATCTTGATATGCAAGAAATTTATGAATAACCATCAAAGCTCTAGTTCAATATCTGTAAAAAGATTTCGCCGAAAAATGGAATCTCGATCTCCACTAACTTCGTCTGCTAAAAAATCCAATCTCGAATCTCAAGCCTAATTTCTTATTCCCGTATTTAAAGGAGGAAAATTCTTCTCCTTAGTCATATACTTTTACTCTTGCTTTTCCGAAGTAAACTTAATTTTAAATGAGAACGTTTTATTTAATGAATGTCTGTATATAATTAGCTCAGCTTCTGTATTTAGTGTTTACTTAGGCCAAGTTTGCTTTTGCCTGCCATTTCCTTCTTCTTGGTTACATCTTGCAAGATTACCCACATCAATAGCCAATAAGTTCCAAAGTGATAACATTGCTGTGTATGTGGTTAAAAAAGGTTTGCAGCTTGGAAGCTGCTTGGTCAGGTCATGGATGAGCCTGCAGATCGCGCCCATTAACCGCTTAAGGTTGTGCATTTTGCACAATGGCAGGTTTAGCCAGCATGAAATAGGAACGGAATTTGTCCACGCTACTGATAAGAGCCACGGCAGTTTGAAATTAATTTACTTTGCCGTGTTTTATTCGTCATTTCTTTGGTATATTCTGGTTACCTTCTACCCGATATCGCTACTTGACTTTTTTCGCACAAAATGGTCTGAAACAGGGCGTGTTTCCGTACAAAGACAGATTCGAGTCTGCACAGTCTTGGCTGGAGGTTCTTCAGTAAAATCTTGAGCAGGTCACGCTGTATGCACCAGCTCTGCACCAGCTCTCTCTACACCGGTGACTTTCGGAAGAGGCTGACAGGGAGGACGTCGTTTTGAAGGCTCAACGGTGAGACGGGCCTTACTGAGGTTTTCATCAGTCGTTCTAAGTCGAAAGAGCCACCAGGAAACCACTGATAAAACAGAAGAGAACCTTACTCCTGCTACATGCCAAAACTTACGAAAGATTGATAAGCACTCACAAACCAACGCTTTGAACTATTAACGACCAAACTTAAGCGTAGTTACAACTTCAATAAATTGAGAAAATTAATATATCTTTGTAGAGAAATACGAAAAACGCGACAAATTTCTAAAAACGTGAAAAATCGCTGAAAAGTTGGCGACTAGATTTAAAAAGACATTTCAGGTGAAAACATAAGCATATCATTTTGTGCACATTAAGAGAACTATCATTTTGTCAAATTTCTTTAATGGATATTTATGTTATCGGCTTACAATTAGTTTCATATCATCCTTGAAATTCTGGTGAACATTTTAACGGTTTTCCCTTTTTTTAATCAATTGGCAATACATTTAGATCCTGTAATATGTGTTTCATCGAACCCTCAACATATGATACTACCCAAAACCATTTACCGAATTAGTGAGCTTTTATATACTCATTTTAATGGCGATGGTCGTTTTTGTCATAGTTATATGAAAAACGCATTGCCGAGAAAAACGAACGTCCAAAACAAAATTCGCCAACTGATTTGCCTGATATGAAGTTGAATAACGTTTTATAATAAGTTATCCGTTTAAAACGCGCGTTAATTGGATACTTCGATGATGAATATATGCGGACTTTACCAATTTGAAAGCGAATTCAAGGTGAAAATGTTGAAGTTTTATCGGTTATATGCCATCCCTGAAAATAAAAGTACTTCTTACGCTGAAACTGAAAGGACTGACTTTTCACTTTATATTGGTGCGTTTTGTCACTTTTTTAATTTTAATGCCAGCTTTTGAACGAGCTTCTTTTTGGCCATCTGCAAAACGTAAACCTTTTAAAAATGGCTTTATAATTAGTATGAATTTTTCTCCTTGATTTTCAATGCTATTGTTTATTCAATTATATCTTACGGAAACCGAAGATAAAAATACTATTTCTTTTACTCATTTGATATGAAATTACGTCTTATTAAAGTTTTGTACATGAAGAACGGGTTTATTTTGGTTATAAATATTTTATAATTATTGGGATTTTTACAGAAATGTGCATCTTTAATTCATCGTATCCGTCAATTCAGTCCTGTTACCTACAATGTTTGCAACATGATACGCATCCATTACAACATTTTAGAAGATTTGTCTGACTTATTATTCAAATCATTCAAAAATGGTTACTTAAGTATCATGTAAGTTCCGCATTGGTTTTCGATGCTTTTATAAATTTAAATATATTTTAAAGAAAACATGCACATAAATGTTCTTTCTTGTACTCGTTACGTAGACGCGCATTCTAAAGCCAGCCTGCTTGAATGTCTGAAATATCTTTGGATGATACTCTACGTAATTAATCCCTCCTGACTGAGAATACATTTTTGAATTTCGATTAGCACTTATAGGGGTCTTTCTGCAACTGTAACCGAGGAGACAGGCTAAGGGGTCTTTTGCGTGAAACCTTCCCAGCCCCATCAAATTGTGCGTTTTCGTTAATTTAACTTTAAGGAAAATTTCTTAAAGAGAAGCATGGTTAAAAGGCAATTATATAATTCGATAGCCCAAGTTACTGTTTCGGTCCCTCGAACTATACGTGGAATTAAAATGTTAAATTAAAGAAGATATAATATACTATCAGGCGAGCGCAAAAATAATAAGACAATTCATGTTTTTATTCAATATGCAGTAGATTTGCTATCTCATAAAATGTCAACCGAAATTCTGAAATGTTTTCGTTTCAAAAAAAATAATTTATGTAGTTTTGAATTATCAATTTTTATGTGAAAGTTAAAGATCTCTAGAACCTGAAAAAAAGAGCCGAAAACGATCATCCACGAAGCACACTTACTAACTTTGAAAACTCATTTGCCTTGATAGGTTTAGAAAGATAATCCTATATCACTGTGCTAATAGTTTTTCATTCTTACGTAAGAAGAGTTCCTTCTGAGTTAACAATTTACTCTAAAGCTTCATTAAGATGAAACTGTTATTCTTAAATACCGCGCCCAGGAAGTGAGAGAGAGGCGTTTTCATGGCACATCAGTTAGGAATGCAAAGTGTGTTTCCATATGAATATATGACAGTTCATAGGACAGTTACAAGAAGTATAAAAATGTTAAAAGTCTTAATACTTCCACAATTTGTGCTTTTTATGTAAGGGGTAACATAAAATATGACATACGTTTTCCTTCAGTTTTACTTCGTATCATAAAATCTCAAACGCTAAGGTGACCTATCTCATGCAATGTTCGAAAAAAATTTGAGTGAATAGTTAAGCATACATTTGGTTTTGTAATTTTGGTTCCTTAAAGGGTTTCATGCTCGGAAAGCATTTTACTACCGAATAATATATTTTCAATTTAAAGGAATCAGGCAGAATTGGGGTGAAATTGGAGGTTGCCAGACATCCAAGAAATTTCCTACACTACTTAATATCGCAGAGTAAAATACATAGCTTTTGTCCATGGGCTAAAAACGAACATAAATATAATTAAGAAAGTTTTCATATGACTCCTTTCTAGAACCAGAAAGTTTGATCTTAATTAAAGAAAAATCAGGTGAAGGAAAATGTAAGAAATCACATTATTTTCCTAAAGAAACCAAAGAATTCAGCTTTGGAAATTATTTTGTGCAATTTGCGGAAGTTTATTTGCCTAAAAACGCAGGAATAAACATGTTTACCATAATATTTGTTTGAGTATTGTGAAATGAAATCCATGAACAAAATACGTACATGATTAGTGTGGAGATGGCCAACAGAAACACCTTTGTTAAATTGGAAGAACAAGTTAAAATACAATCTTGTATTATGTAGTTTCCGCAATCAGCAATTTTTAAACGCAATTAACAGAAGATCAGTCGTTTTCGAAAAATCTTAGTATGTATTCAGATACTCTTTTGTGTATTTCTGTCCCTAGAACAAGGAATTAAAAAACAACAATGTGATAAAACGCTCCAATATAAAGTTAAAAGTCAGTCCTTTCAGTTTCAGCGTAAAAAGTATTTTATTTTCAGAAATGGCATATAACCGATAAAACTTAAACATTTTCACCTTGAATTCGCATTCAAAATGGTAAATTCCGCATGTATTCTTCAGCGAAGTATCCAATTAGCGCTCGTTTTAAACGGATAACTTATTATAAAACGTTATTCAACTTCATATCAGGCAAATCAGTTGTCAAATTGTGTTTTCGACGTTCGTTTTTCTCGGCAATGCGTTTTTCATTAAAAGCTCACTAATTCGGTAAATTGTTTTGAGTAGTATCATATGTTGAGGGTTTCGATAAACACATATTACAGGATCTTAATGTATTGCCAATTGATTAAAAACAGAGAAAACCGTAAAATGTTCACCAGAATTTCAAGGATGATATGAAACTAATTGTAAGCAGATACCAGAAATATCCATAAAGAAATTTGACAAAATGATAGTTCTCTTAATGTGCACAAAATGATATGCTTACGCTTTCACCTGAAATGTCTTTTTAAATCAAGTCGCAGCATTTCCAGCGATTTTTCACGTTTTTAGAAATTTTGTCGCGTTTTTCGTATTTCTCTACAAAGATATATTAATTTTCTCAATTTATTGAAGTTGTAACTACGCTTAAATTTGGTCGTTAATAGTTCAAAGCGTTGGTTTGTGAGTGCTTATCAAATCTTTCGTAAGTTTTGGCATGTAGCAGGAATAAGGTTCTCTTCTGTTTTATCAGTGGTTTCCTGGTGGCTCTTTCGACTTAGAACGACTGATGAAAACCTCAGTAAGGCCCGTCTCATCGTTGAGCCTTCAAAACGACGTCCTCCCTGTCAGCCTCTCCCGGAAGTCACCGGTGTAGAGAGAGCTGGTGCAGAGCTGGTCATACAGCGTGACCTGCTCAAGATTTTACTGAAGAACCTCCAGCCAAGACTGTGCAGACTCGAATCTGTCTCTTGGTACGGAAACACGCCCTGCTACAGACCATTTTGTGTGAAAAAAGTCAAGTAGCGATAGCGGGTAGAAGATAACCAGAATATACCAAAGAAATGACGAATAAAACATGGCAAAGTAAATTAATTTCAAACTGACGTGACACTTATCAGTAGCGTGGACAAATTCCGTTCCTATTTCATGCTGGCTAAACCTGCCATTGTGCAAAATGCACAGCCTTAAGCGGTTAATGGGCGCGATCTGCAGGCTCATCCATGACCTGACCAAGCAGCTTCCAAGCTGCAAACCTTTTTTAACCACATACACAGCAATGTTATCACTTTGGAACTTTTTGGCTATTGATGTGGGTAATCTTGCAAGATGTAACCAAGAAGAAGGAAATGGCAGGCAAAAGCAAACTTGGCCTAAATAAGCACTAAATACAGAAGCTGAGCTAATTATATTAAACATTCATTAAATAAAACGTTCTCACTTGAAATTAATTTTACTTTAGAAAAGCAAGAGTAAAAGGATATGACTTAGGATTAGAATTTTCTGCCTTCAAAGACTGGAATAAGAAATTAGGCTTGAGATTCGAGATTGGGTTTTTAAACCGACGAAGCTAGTGGAGATCGAGATTCCATTTTTTGGCTAAATTGTTTTACAGATATCGAACCAGAGCTTTGATGGTGATTCATAAATTTCTTGCCTTTCACGATCGTTTAGTGCTCTATCTGTTAATAATTTTGCGCATTGAGCATGAGCTGATCTGACTTGGAGGAAAAGTAAAAAGAATAATTTTGGAAAAATGTTGACTGCAAAAAATGATGACAAGAATGTTACCAGAAGTGCACATCAAAGTCAAAATTACGCCGACAACTGTTGTCTAAACGGCATTAAAAAAGCTTTTCTGTTGAGCAGCCAACTTAGTCGAAGCTTTTTCAGCAGTATATAGCTGGTGAGATATTTTCTTTTCATTCAGGTTGTAAGAAAAGGTCAATTTAAAAAACAATAGACTCTCAATCGCATACAAGGTCCTCCGGAATTCTTCATTTTATTTTCGATTCACAAAAATAACTTAAATAAGGTTTTTCATACTGATTATCTTGCAGCCAAATCCGAAGATATTTCAGTCACAGCAGGAAGCCGGCATTTAGCCACCGGCAAAACGTACACTCTGAAAAACATGACTTCTTATGTAGTATGTATTTTTTCACTGACTTTCTCTATTCTATTAAATCAAAATTTATGTTTTAAAAATTTAGCACAAAATATTTTTTTCTTATACGCATTTGTAACAATTTGCATTTTCTTCAAAATTTATGTTTGAATACAAGATATTTTTCAGTTTCAGAATAGTTTTTAATTATGAGAATTTTTGAGAACTTTAAATGGGTCTCCATACTAAATCCTATCTGACAATATATTTTTTAATGGCTACAAGGCATGCAACATGAGCCATGTCGGTTACAACATCGTTTGAGAACTATGTGAGCACTTTTTATATAGTAGAGAAATTTATGAATTTTCCATACACAGAATATATAAAACGTGCAGTTTGAAATCTTGACTTTAATTGCAGCTGCCGGTAGAATTCCAAATTATCCTGCAATTTAGAAACATTTTTATATCCATAAATATCCCTTTTTTATTACAAAATTTAAAGAAGTCACAATCTGCTACCAATCGAGTACAAGAAGGAATATATTTGTGCATATTTACAACAAAATATTATTAAATTAATAAGATCATTGAACATCATTGAGAAAAAATACATACTATTTAAGTAGCCAATTGTACCAATAAACCTTTTGCAGACGGTCATAAGGAAGTTCTTTCAAATGCCTGCATCCTACTGTGACAGAAATATCTTGGGGTGAGGCTGCACGGTAATCAATATGACAACCCTACTTTAGTAATTTAATTGAATCGAAAAAAACATTTCAGAATTTAGGTTGACATTTCATGAGAATGGGAATCTACCATAATAAGATTGAATTGAATAGTTAACGTGTTTCTTATCTCCTGCGTTTTCTCCATTCGCAATCGTGAATGCTGGAGGAGGGGTTGGCGCAGTGTCTGACAAAGCTAAATAGAAGTTATTTTTAGCCTTAAAATGTTTACCCGTTCGTAGTACTATAACTGTATTTTGTAAACGGTACGCAGCGGAAATTATCCGCACCCCGCCTGCCGATTATCAAGGAAATAAAGCAGGTACAATTTTGAAAGCAAATGAATCAAAGAAGGCGTTTGCCGATGATCGGTCTTTTAAAAACCCGTTTAGAAAGTGCGAAAATAAGTGTAATTACGTGTTTGTCCTTGCAGAATGTTTAACTTATTTCTTTTGTAGACCACCTATTTTCTGCTCATCTGTTACAATTTCAACCGTGAAAAGGAGAAGATACGCCTTAAACGTAATAACAGAGAACTGCCTTGCCTCGGAGGGCCATTCTGAACAGTAATATAGGACCTTCAGCGTAAAGAATGTACATGAGGTAAACCAGTCGAGTATTTTCAAGCCTTTATTTTCGCAGCTATAAACAGCTTACAGGCAAGTAAGCCAACAATGTACTTCATAATGCAAATTTAACGAGTTTTGCGGTTTTTTTTCTAAAGGATGGCCGTAATTTTAAAGATAATTTGTGGTTTGCTGAAATCGCAGTATCGATTTGAAATCAGGTTAGTATTACTCTTTGTACTTAATAAAACCCCAGCTTCAGACAAGTGATCCTATTCATTTGAAGAGTCTCAGTAATCGTTGCATGAATTTCGACTCGCAAACTTATGACAAATGTTTTATTCCTCGGTTTTCTACGGTCACGCACTCAATTGTCAAAAAGGCATTTATGGTTGTTCGGTGATGAGAGGGAATATTGAAGTGGTCAATTCCAAATTAGTTACTGTCATCAGCTAACTGCATTCAAACAACAGGCCAAAAGGGAATGTGCTTAGCTGGTTATTTTGCACTTGAGTAAAAATTGCAATAAACTAAACTGGCATCATCTTGTGTAAATACGTCTTAAAGGGAAAGAATATCGGAATTTAAAAGGCATGCTACCGAAATACTTTAGAACAGCGAAAAAGAACAGTTTTATAGACTTGAAAGTTTAATCTTTAATCATAAACTCCGCAATATTCTCAAGTTCCATTTCTTAATAAACCAGAAAACGCAATGATTTAAGTGCCATTAGATTTTAATCGCAACGGTTATGTCCACAAATATACTAATGACCGTTTTTGAGTTTAACATTTTTTTAAAAACGCTTTTCCAAAATAAAAGCGCTCTCCATGAGATCATCAAGGCCATTAATTTGGCTAATCAATGCCCCTGAATTTGTGTCCGACTCCACTCCAAATTTATGCAAGCGGGCAACGTGGACTGCGTAAGTGGGCGTGGACAAGAATTTTGAGGCTTTAATGTAATGGAGGAAGTCGTTTTTCGATGTGTAGCTTTCAAGCGAATACTGCGAGATGTACTATAGCGCAAGAATATAACAGTGAAAATGAATTTTCAGCAGACGCCCTGCGCTTAATATTAATTCTGAGTCTTTAAATAGGAACAAATAGAAGGTTTCTCGAGTCAAGTAGATACTTTTTAGCTGGCGAAATAATTGAAGCAAGTTGCTGAGGGATAGAAGAACTTTTCTGAATGAATGATGAATAAATCGATGCCATAACTGCGTCGATTATTGAACAACAACCCATCTCGAACATTTTATATATAAATAAACCAAAGTCACATGTAACTAAAACAAACCTCGCCTTTCATTCAAACTGTTGTTGTTAGACCGTATAAAGTGGATAGAGTAATACATATTAGGAAAACTGCCGTTGATTTATGCTAATCGAAGAACAGAATAATAAATAATAAATATTATTCAAAAAGAACAGATGAAACCCTAAGCAACATATTCTGACTTATTTGCCAGAGTTAGATAGCCACAGCGCAGCTCCTTACAAGGGTGAACTGATGGCGTTCGGTCGAATATCCAGTCGGCGCTCTTATCTCGAGCCTGATTCAAATTTGTGGCTTTGACAGTCCACAAGTACAATAAGGTTGACTGATAATGATATCTTAAACCAGATATGTCCAATCCAATTACCAATATCTACGCAGATAATCACTCGTGAAAATTAAGGCATTTGGATGAGACGATCAGACTTGCGGAACAAGAATAAGAATCTTGATTTGGCGTATTACTGGGCAAGCACATGAGGTCTCGGCTGGGCATTAGTATTAATAAGAATACTTCAGTGCAACTCGTACGCGTGCGAAAATTTTTTATTTTTAATAAATTGAGCAGTAAAAATTCAAAAAATAGTTCAACTCATAAATCTCAGTCAAATTAAAATATACCTGAGGATTGCAAAGAATAAAATAAAATTAGCCAGGTGAAAATAGATGAAAATTGAAAAGCTCACTAATTATTTATGAAAACGCAGATAGGACATTTGATAGATATGTATTAAGGCATAATTACAATGACCTTTTGAAGAAACCTTTAACTTTACTTATGATCACTGGCTAGACAAGTCTTATCTATTATAGCGACCAGGGTAAAATTTGCTTAGATAGTGAGGCAACTATTAACAAACTATTTGCAATTTGCGGAAATGCGACAAAGAAATGTTATGCATGATAGTCGAAAAAAATAGTTTAAGAGAAGTCAGTAGACTGTAAGACATGGAAATGAGAACCTCCGATAAAACTGACGGTCTCGCGTTTTATTACTAGAAGTGTAAATAAATTAGTCTCACGCTCTTTTGTATACCAAAAGTCCACAGCCACGACAAGGAATTTCTGCAATCATTTAATGAATTTGTCGCGGGCAAAGCTACTACCTTGGAGAAACTGGAAATCTGCTATAGATGCGAATGGCTGAACATGTGGCAGCAGTGAGGATAAATGGTTCTAAATTAAATTGCGGCCCACTCCACGAAACATAGCTACACATTCACATCCGATGACGCCTGACTTCCCGCAAGAGGTGGCAATCGCTTGATCCACAATTATCGAACGCCCTGTCCATTAACAAGAACAATGTCCTCATCACCCTCTATTGGATGCTGAGACTTAATTTGGCCGCATACATTACCCATTCGAGGAGCGCACAGTTTCATTGGGTCAGATGGCCGAGCAATTATCACGCCAAAATCCAGCAGGGGTAATGAAAGTGAAGCGATTACCTGCTCAAAGGCGGGCCCTCAAGCAATGATCACTTCAAAACGGTAGCCCTTACTTGTCATAGTTACGCCATAGCATAACGACAATGCAGTCTCAGATGATGGGTTCGATCATGAAATCAAAAAGATTAGCAAATAAAGTTCATGTTCTGGAGATCGCGGCTCCTTCACTTGAACCTTAATTTTCCTCGGAATGTAGCGCAAGGCCACATGTACTACGGGGAGAGGTGATCATACTTCTGGATCACGGCAGGCAGACCACATGTACCCACATCTTCCTACAACAGTGGGTTGGATTTTTAACCGAGTATCAACCGCATTGGCTGTTGCTAGCATCCGTTTGCGTAGGTCTTTAAAGTGGTTTGCCGGTGTCCGGTAGACAACCTAGAAAGGTTCTTTGGCAGCGACCCAATGATCCATGTCATCTAGCTGTGCAAGATAAGGGCTCAAATCGATCTTTTTCACCTCTACCTTGTTAGGCAAACATGTGGTCGCATACCCTCTTTCCCAGACACTTCGTTGCACGGCCACTGTATCAAAATCCATAGGAGCAGGTGATGTGGAGCACATCAAAGTGGATGAACCACAAGTCGGTAATTACCTCCAATCGTAGGAGGGAAGAGACAGTGAAGAGCGCTCGTGATAGCTTCCTCTAGGCTTCACTTGCTGCATCTCCCTAAATAATGAAGTCATTGAACATTCCTAAAGGTGGTCACTTGGAGCCCTACTTGGCGAATTTCGGTTGAGTCCAAAAAATCCTGTATAAACAAAAAAAGAGGCAAAACAGTCTCCATTTTTATTTAACTTTCTCATTAAGTCAGGTCTCTATAACCGGCAGTATGTAAGGTTAATAGAGACCAATGTTCGCTCTGCAAGTGTGTGTATAAGTACAGAAGAAGAAGTTTGTTCTCTCAAAGCAAGCCGGGAATTAATTGAAACCTGGGCCTCTGATGAGAACTCAGTCAATAAATAGATCGATCTGGTGCCGGCATACAGAACCCTACGCAGTCACCTACGGAATGACGTCACTGGTTCTTGATTGACCCCTGCCCCTATAATTATTGCTCGTTTTTTTGTTGCGCTTTTTTACCTCTGACGATGGCCTCCAGTAAGAGTTCGAAAGCTCAGATGAATACAGCCATGATTCCGATGAGCGAACAACCTTCTTCATTACGTAAGTATTTGAAAATTTTGTAATATTGTTTTAAAGAAAGCTGGACAATTTGCATGCTGGGCTTTAAAAAGGTTTCAAAACAAATCCTGTGCAGAGTACATAGGTCTCTTCGTGATGCTGTGAGATATACTAACGCTCGGAAAACTCGGGTATGTCTAGAGGAATTCGCAGGTATTGTGGGCCGACATAAAACAACTTTGCAATGTAGATCACATTAGGGTCGTAGCTGAGCACCCAGAAGGTCATGAACTGTGCCAATTTTCTACAAAACCACTATGACTGGCTGATGACGGCTGCTAAGCCAGAAATGACCACTCCAGTCTCTCTTATCTTTGTCAGTTTTATCATTCTGCCTCTATCAGGAGCCGCTTTGCGGCTACTAGTGGGGCTCTAGAGTGAGCCCAAAGGCACAACAGGACGAATGTGTCCCGTAACCGATCGGTGGGCACCCATCTACTATTGTTAATATTCCCGATCGAAACCAACAATATAACAAAATCGTTGCGCATTGGGTAGAGAGTTTGAACTTCTACACAATAGGTTACAAGTTCAAGCCTCGGGTGCAAAAACAGCTGGGGTTGAGTATGTCTGACTGATGATGGCTAGTAAGCCAGAAATTACCGTTCCAGTCTCCCTTTTCTTGGTCGGTAATATCATTCTGACAATAAATAGTATACGATTTTCAATCCTCAATGATAAGGGAGGCATGGAAGTAAAATTTAGGAACATGCACAAGCCACTTTGGTTTTGATGTGACCGGGAAGATCTTAAGCGGCAATGGAGGTAGGCCTGTTCCACGCCTACAAACATCAACAACTTCTTGAGCAATCCTTTCCACCTGTGTCCGACTGGCCTTAAGGCCGTCCTTCGACAACTCTACACCAGTTCAATATTCCCTCTCTCTGTCTGTGCATTTGTACGTAAAACGGCAATGGTTATAAAAGCCTTGACACCAGAGGGCATCGTATAACCCCGAACGACACTGTTAAATTTAAGGTTATATCAGGAGGTTCTTGTGACTCAATGTGTAATATGCCGCGGTGGACGTCACACTAGTGGCCCAGTCCAATACTACATAAGCTGCACCAGTGGGTCAAGGATATGTCTTTTCCCCCCGCATAATATTCGCGTGCAACTGGACAGTCCATAAACAGAGTGAAATTTTGACTTCGAGTCCTCAGTGCATGCACCAACTTAAGCAGTGACGAAAAAGTAGCGTCATACAAGTGACTCAGAAATATATTGCAGTGAAATATAGACGTTTGACGAGGGATAACAGTTGATGCTGCGCCTGGCCTACATTAGAAGCGAATGGTGATGTATCTAGGTAAACAATTCCACAGATATCCCCAGAAAACTCGGTAAAATCTCTACTTTAAATTTTTTGAAGCGACCGCACTCCTAAGTAAGCCCAAAACTACCGAAAAACCACTACTGCAATCTTATTCAAGAAATGTGCACTTTATTTTACAATTATAATTTCTAATTTTGATATGGTATTCACCATCATAAGGTTTTTAACTTGAAATATTTGTTCATTTTATGGTTTTGGATTCGAAAAAGTGAGAACTTGAAAACAAATTCAACTAAAATAAAAACCTAAGATAGAATCATTTGCGAATTAACATTTTGATCAAATTTTGAAGTGTACTTCCAGCGTTAAAAGAACACCCCTTAAATAAGCATGAAATATGACTTGAGCGTTTGCGACTTGGATAGACAATGGAGTCGGCCGGATTTTAAAAAACCCTTCTGCAATCTGCTAAATTAGAATGCCTGTAAGCAGGTCACGTAGATGGTCCCAAATGCGTGGTTGAAGCCGTTAAGCCACAGTGCATCGCTTACCAGCTACTATCTTCAATACGCAAGAAATGGCACTTGACTGGATCTGCAAACGTGATCTTTTTCGAAAACTATGAATAAAGCGATTCAGTTTCACCTTTGTAAAAAAAGGATGGAGCGAAAATCCAAAACAGCGATGGGTGAAAGGTTGATTTTAAATGGAGTTTAATAATTTTTCATTTTAGCAGTGATGAAACATGGTGTCTTTTTCACTGAAAAAGTGACATGCACAGCCAGAATTCAAATTCAGCACATGATTTTCATACATTTGAACCAATTTTTAAAATGGGTTGGCCTAAGTGAGATTCGAACCAACGATTGAAAGGGCAAATTCAGACCGAAAAATCAATCACATAAGTGAACCTCGTAGAAATCTGGTTAAAACTAGATTGAGCTTTCAGGAAATCCCGCTTTGGCAGTCACAGTACTGAAACACAATTCATGTGTTTCATGCACTGTAGTAGACTGGACGCCCAGATTGATCCAGATGCGATTAAGCTACCAGATCCGGGTAGAGAACCATGGATCAGTTGTTTAGAAAATTTACTGAAATTTCAGTCTTGCCTTTGTTTTCGTGGCTTCGAATCCCACGAAATCTGACCAGTTTTGAATATTTTATCAACAGAATTCTTAAGCACTTGCCGGAAAGGTCGGCTAATTTTAACTGTGTCACACAAACAATATTGATGTGCAAACGGAGAAATTTCATAAAACATTCAAAATAATGTAATAAAAACAATAAATACATCGAATCATTTTGGTTTTTTCCTTTGCCATTTTTGGAAAAAACGTGTCTCACTTAACATCCCGCTGTCTTTGCTCACATTAGGTAGGCAACATCTATGTCACCTGTTTAACCTACACAGACGAAAATCAACCCAAAAATGCCTGATTTGTTACCCGATATACTATTTTTAGAGATACTAATGTTGATTTCGAAAGACTAGATGAGGAACATCTTTTACATCATTTATGAACATCGGTTAATCATTTCAGGGAGATATGTAAATTTTCCATGGAGAAAATGGTACCATATACATCTGGAAAACTCCCAAAACATTCAAAAGTCAAGTTGTATCCAGGAGTATAAAGAGTTGTTGGAGGAATTGAGAACCAAAATACTACTGACTGAAATACGAATAAGCTGCTGCGAAAATTGCCGAGCAAAATTCAGCAGTCCATGATACAATAATTGCCTCAGGCTGATTTTCAGCGTTTTTACTATGTACATGACGTTTATGCAAAGTATTTTTCGCTTGAAGGCAAGTATTATAATCCAACTTTAGTTTTAATGAAATAATGGCACCCATTGCATGCATTCAACAACCCAGTATTTCCTTCAATAGACACAAACATCTTCCGATAAATGGTTCATTTAGGCAAATAACTAAAAATTTACTAAAATGCCTGCTACTATATAAGTTAACAAACTTTGTTACTTCTGATAGTAACTGTCCTCACCATGTAACGTAAAATTTATCATCTTTCGTACTAAAACTTTGTCGGTTCACAGTCCGCCTCTGGTCGGTGTTTAGGCCATCTGAGTTAGAGAAAGAGAAAACAAAATCTAATTTTCATGAACGTTTCACAAGGTAACTCAATTCAGTTTGGCACCAATTAGATTAAAGAAATTTCCCAAAATAACCGCAAAACATTTTGGTCCTTTGGAGAGGTTAACTTCGGTAGCACACTCCTGAACCAGCAATCATTTGATCCAATCTTAAGCAAAACCACAATTTGATTTGATCAGGAACAAAGGAAGAAAACAATGTTTCATCAAAATAAATAACGGCCTAGCCAGAAACTATACGTAAGCAAGCCTATTTAAGTATAGATCCGATGGAATTTACGTATATTATCACGCGCTATTACAGTGAAAATATCACGGAAAGTTTGTTAAGGTTCAGCAAAAACTCCTGCCATTTGGAAACAGACCCAAATATATCTACCAACACTAACGAAATGAAAACGTGAAAGCATACTGAAAGTAATAAGGGTAGATTCGCGCTAACCGATCGGTTACGGAAATCATTCGTCCTGTTCTGCCTTGAGGCTCAATCTTGAGCCCCAATATCAGCCACGCAGTGGCTAGTGACATAGGTTAAATATTTGAAGCATTTTTCCTGGGTATGAATTTAAAACAGCCGTTAACAGCAGGATTTATTGGTACCAACAGATTTCGTGACGGCTAAATAACATGACAACAGAGGCTGAATGACCATTTCTGGCTTATAAGCCGTCATCAGCCAACCATACCCAACCACAGGCGCTGTGGCGCCTGAGGCTCGAACTCGCAACCTATTATGCAGAAGTCCAACGCTCTACCCACTGCGCCTAGAGCTCGTTGTCTTGCCGGTTTCGATCGGGAATATTAACAATGGTAGTTGGACGCTCACCGATCGGTTATGGGACTTACTCGTCCCGCTGTGCCTTGGGGCTAACTCTTAAGCCCCGCCAGCAGCCATAAGGCAGCTAAGGATATAGGCAGAATAACATGACCGACAAAGGCAAGGAAGATTGGAATGGCCGTTTCTGGCTTATTAGCCGTCATCAGTACGATATACCTAACCCCAAGTGATGCAACACCACGCAGCCGTGACCTTTTGTCTAGCAGTCGAGCGCTCTAATCCACTCGAGTGCCGCGACACCTGGGGTTTGGCTATGGCTGGCCAGTGACGGCTAATACGCCAGAAATGGCATTCCAGTCCCACTTATCTTTACCAGCAAGGCCCATCTGCTAATTAAATGTAATATAAAATTGGTTCATCATGACAGCTTTCTTACGAAACTCGGAACTGTCAAATGAGCGAAAAGTAGTCTGAGATAAAAAAAAGTTACCTTTCATATGTACATAATGGATGTCTATAAAACAACTAAATAAATAAGACAGTTCGATAGTCTATTTCACCGAGGTCCCTTATCAGGGGCAGTAAAATTTGCGGAGACTAGCATGCATTGATAAACTATATTGCATTTTCTGTTTCACCATCCACCCTGGCCTCGCGCCAAGAGAATGTCGGCAGGTGTCCGGCGGGGCTCTAGGTGTAGCACCACACCCGTGTGTGGCATCCTCAAGTACGTCTCTTGTGCCCTGGTTTGTGCAACGGCCCGTTGTAGGGACGATAAAGTACAACATAAGCACAGTAACCTTAAAAAAAAAACATTTTGAGCTGAACATCAGTGTAAATATCTTTCAGAAAAATATAGTATACAACAGGACAGTTCGTTGAATGATGTGACGTTTAATTATATACTTAAACATAATAAAATAATTCCATATCTTGCATTGTCCAAAGATGCTTAGCTACACCGAATGTTATTTCGTTTGATTTCATAGATAAGGGAGTCAGAGAACTAAAATTTACATAAGATCATATTTCTAAAAACTGATCAATAAACAAAAAGTCTGGAATATAATTGGAAAATTAATTGATTAGCGTACAATTTTCTGTTTACCAATAGACTGCTTCCTGGTCTGACTTACTTTTTGATGTTGAGCCGCCAATTGTTTTGCTCTCCTTTAACATGGGAGTTTTATTACGTGTATAGCGGTTGGCTTTTTTAATCATTATATATTGACGTGTACCATTATTTGTTTTTCAACAACCATAATGATGTCATATAAACACTACACCAGCCTCCTTTAGAAGGAAAGGATACTTTCAAAATAAAACCTGACGATGTCTCTCAACGTTTCCGGCGACTGTGGAATCTGGCGAGATTCAGCGCATTCTTATAATATCAGTGAATATTTTATGGCTTGCATTATTTTTAATCGATTGCTTAAGAATTTGGATCCTGCAGTTGATATCCATCGAAGCCTGAAACATATGGCAGTTGCTGAAAAAGTGTTCCAGTGTGATGAATCCTTGCACATGTATTGCCGACTGTAATATGGGCCCTTTTTCGAAACCTGACCCAAAAATGAAGCGTAAACTTCAAAGAGAAGGAACGTTTAAGGTAAAAGTGATTAGTTCTGTGAAAATTCTCATGTTACGATTGAAAATTCAAACACATGTTTCATCGTTCATATTCAGCCCAGTACAGTGACATGGCGGATAAGCTCATGGGTTATCTTTAGCACTTATATTGTTAGCAAGGGGAGGGTGGGGGATGATTAGTCACAGGCTTCGTTGCCACGAGTTGAGATCGTTGTAGATGGGAGCGGAGTGGGAGTGAAAGCGATGTCTGTGCGTCAAACGTCGGAGAGCGTATGAGGGGTTTGAGAGCGTATCAGGAGGTTGGGGCGGCGTGCTATTCTCACCTGGACGTGGCCAGCCGAGACAGACTGCCTGTGTCAGCGTCTTCTGACCACACAGTGACGGAGTCGGTCACTGAACTACCACTGATTCAGCTCTAGGCCTCTAGATTAGCGTGCGGGTGCCTGTAGAGGCTCTGAAAGGCTTCTTAGGCGTCAACTTGGTGGTTCATATCGATTAGATATGCAAGAACTGAACTTGAAATCGACCGAGACTTCCCTAACCTAGCCAGGCAAATATGTGTTCGCGTACCCTTTTCTCCAAACGCCTCGTAGTTCGGCCAACATATCCCGCTCTACAGGAGTAGGTGAATGAGGATATACACATCGATGTAACATGCAACGGCATCCGGTTTTTCCCCCCAACCGGAGGAAGGAAGACTGTTTGAAGAATATGCTTAGGTTTGCCGCCGGGAAAGCATTCCCAATCGCCGTCTTTAGACATCGTCTTTCAAATTCGCTTGCTGCCTCTCCTGGAATAGGAAAGTCTTATAAATAAGTCCTCGTCTTCTCCAATGGCAAGGACAAGCCTTATATCACGCGCTCTCATGTTACGGAGAAAGAATCTCTCTGGGTAGCTGTTGTCGCAGAGTAGTTTCTGCAGCTGTCGGAGCTCTGCTTCAACAGTTTCAGGAGAGCAGTGGCATCGCGCCATGGTGCCAATCCTTGGACTAGATTTATTTTTAGATGAAGGGGACAAAACTGTGAATATGAGTGTATTGTTCCGTTCAGGTTTTCTCTCGGAATATCTTGCGTTGGATCGAACCATCATCCTGTCTGTTTTTGTGGACGCTCGTTGTTGGTCTCAGTCTCAAAAGAAAACTTTTGCAAAGCGTGCACCTTGTTACAATTTTGAAGTAGGCCATCGATATCGGTGGTACGATTGTTAGGCAAAGTATATCGTCCACATACCAAGCAACGAAATCGAGGTATCCTTGAGACTCCTCTGCTCGAGCTTGCCCATGAAGAGGTATGCAAGAAACGATTCAAAGTGAGCTTGTGGTTGAGCGAAAAAATTGCTATTGCTGGCGTCCTGGCTGATTGACGCAAGGTCGTGCAACTTCACCGCAGCAAGCGCTTCCTGACTCACTGGCCTACGGGCACTTGACCGACATCCACTCGCCCACGCATTTGCGTCCTAAAAGTCGTGAGTGCCCAAGTGCCTCTTGAACACCCCTGCCCTCAGTCGACGACGCAGGATGGGCCACTAGACACCGACACCACTTGGGTAATGCAGCACAAACCCCGATTTCACAACACTTCACTTGCTCCACAGACCTATTTAAGCAGCTGCCAGCTCTGGACGCAAGCAACGCTAGCCTTGGCTTCGCCAGTGGCCCAAAGCAGCAATTCAGGGTTCTGTGCACAACTAATCCCTCATTCTGGTGTCTTCTGCCTCTTACTTACAACCCGGAATTTGACCTGATGCTTGTAGTGCTCCGATTTCAACCTTGGCGTGACTCCTATGCCCATCACCACCCTGAATATTGGAAATATGATTTCCATGCCGAAATGGACCGAAATATCTGCACAACAGCTTATTAACGAAAGGGGGGACCAAATATTTCCAGCTTCCTCTAGAGAAGTAATTGCACTTCGTAAGCCATTAACCACCTAAAAGATGAGTTGCATTACGTAACTCAACTCTTTGATCGTACTCCAGGAATAGGCATATGTGCGTTTCGAGTACAGATTTGGAAGGTGCATCTTCCTGCTAGAACGATAATGATGACAGTGACGACCAGTGCTTGCTTTAAAAAGTAAATTTCTTGCAAAATTCGGGGAAAATAATCTGTAAAGCCTTTTATCCATTATCTTACCACCGTATCAGACGTATCTGATATTGTCTCTGAGGATGGGTTCGACTTGGGATCCGAAACGTCAGGCGAATAAAGATCTTTTCTCAGCGATCAAATCTATTTTTTCTCACTTTGATCTACCCCACGCCCGGCTATCATGCGCTACGCCCATGCGAGTAAGTGGAATGAATTATTTACTAGAAGGAAATTAACATCATTACGGCACCGTGAGACAACTGTGGGTAAGGCGGCGTGACCCCAGTTCATTCACTGACACTATCTCTCCCCTTTCCCGTCCTTTTGGTTTAACTACAAAATGTTTCTGTTGTTGTGGTACACATTGCCCACGACGATGGGTTCATCTACGACTTGGAAGGTTCAGGCTGATATACCTACAATTCTGGCGATTGCGCGTCCAACATTTATGCAATTAAGTATATTCCCACCTCTGTCAACTTCAAATAAATGGAAAAAATGCTGGTACTATGGTACTGTGAGGAAGTGCAAAGTCCTGTTTTCAAATAAAATTTAAAATGGCACAAAGAAATTGAGTCAAAATTACTGTAGGGATTGTGGATGAAGGGGGTCTCAGGAGTTGTTGTGCTCAGAGCACTACAAGCATCTGACCAAATCCCAAGTTGTAGGAAAAGACACATGGCACAAGCATGAGGGATTTATTGTACACAAAACACTGAGATACAGCTTGGAGCAGTATTGGTCACTGGCGAAGCCAGGGCTGTTGTTGACTATGTCCAGCGAAGCCAGGGCTAGGGTTTCTTGCGTCAAGCCATGCCTGAGAGAGAGTGAGATAGTGGTGGCAGCTGCTGTAAGAGCTATGTGGAGCAGGTTAAGTATTGTCCAATGGGTGTTCATTGCATTACCTGAGGGGTGTCGTGTCTCGTGGTCAATGTTGCGTTGGCCGAGGGATAGCGTGTTCAAGTGGAGCTTGAGCAGGCCACGATTATCTGGATGCACGGGTGCGTGTACAAATAGAATTCGGTCAAATGGGTGCAGGTCAGTGAGTCTGAAACCACTAGCTTTCACCGCTGCATGACCTCGCGGCAGTGAGCCTGGTACAAACCGGCGGACATGGCATTGATGGCCGGCGGCTACAACGTACTTTATGGAAAAAACCATGAATTTGATAGACGATGCTTTAACAATAGTAGTAATTACATTTTTAAGGGGCGTATTGAAAAACGCAGGAAATCTTGTTTGTTGTGTTTTAATCAGCGGAATGTAGCAAAAAACCATGGATGGTTGTCATAACGAAAGTTTACTTTTCAACCCTTGTATCCCAGGATCGCTCGCACAGCAGGTTAAAAAGTTGAAAATACAATATACAGGAAGATGAAAAAACCCATATGCTTTTAAGCTCATCTATATAAAATCGATCCGAGAGTACAGCCCCAACTCTAATGGGATATTCTTTGGTTTAAAAACCCTGTATAAGCTTTTTTGATAATAAACTTATCTCACTGTCGGTTAAAGGTTAGGTTGAGCAATCAGATCGTGTGTTTAATCCTAGGTTTGTGATCAAACCGATAGGATAGTAGACATAAAAGTTAATTCAATACAAATATATTTCACAGCGTTAACAAGTTGTCTGCCCACATCTTTTTTTGTAGAACACGCTTGGAAGATAAAGATGTTAAAATAGCATTTTAAATCCCTATCAGAAATAGACAATCCGGTTCCTTAAATGCGGGACAATTTCAACACCGTACCTTAACGTAGTTTTTTTTAACCTAGAGTCTTCGATGGGTTGTCACTGTCGAAGATGGATGGTAGACAATTTAAAACAAGAAGTCCCTGCTATTAATAAATTGCCAATCGGTCACTTCTACCGGCGACTCAATGTCCTGTGAATAAATTGTCATTGCAGGAATTTAAAGGATATTTGGCGAACGGAGAAATAAAATGCAGAAGGCTAAAAAGCCGTCTGACACTAAACAAAATTCGGGAACTGAGGAGAACCTGAGTGGTTCAACCTAAAGGCTTTTTAAAACGAATTTGCTACTTCCCTTCTCTCATTATGATAATGAGTTGGACAACAAAATGCAGTACATGTTTTCCTCCACAGTTGGTTGATCATATTTGAATAAATCGTGCAAAATAAAAAGCACAGGGGCCTCACTTTCCCCTGCAGTCGTTTTTGGTTAAGCAGACGGTTAACCATGTTTATGAAATATTTACGTTTAATTATATCGAAAGTTTGCAACTTTTCACGATGAACTGTGCACGTAAACGACATGCTGGAATAATTGGTCGGTCAAAGCAAAATACTGCTAAGTTCTTCTTAGTTTTTTGATTACTGTACGTTTAAAAACGTGTATGGGTACTGTAGTAACGCCACAGTATTTCCAAATGCCTCCACTCAATACATAGTTTTAAAAAAATCGGGCTTTTACTAATGCGGACCGAAGAGCACATGTTTTTGCATAATCGTTGAAAGTTTAGCATGCAACTTTCTTAATTACAAAGTCGTAATTATACAACCTTATCATGTAACGAGAAGTTACAGCCGAGCAAAAGCGTTATTTAATCACAAAATGTCTACAAAAAGAACTAACTCGTAAAGAAACTGCTGCATTTGCTTTGCATAATGCCTAACTGATGCAAACTCAGCAAAGATCAGATAAATTTAGGTCAAGCAAGGTTTGTAAACCGGACTGTTTATTTGCGAAATCTGATTATGTGTGAAATATTGATATGTAAGCACGTTTGGGCACTGTGGGAGCATTCAATAGCCTCCAACTACCGCTTCTGAAGATGTTTTTTTTGTAAAATATCACGCTCGAAATAATGCATTACCGTCTAGCACGCAGAAGGAAAAGCAATTATTTTCAAATAACTGTGCAAAGGTAACCAGGCTTCTTGTTGTTTAGATAGTCATAATTAATCTTCTTAATCATATTATAAAAGGTTCGAACACATCTTCGTTAATGTAAATATTTTGAAGAAAAAGTTAAAAAATATGAGCCAAAAAATAAAAAAAACGGTAGGCATCATAATAGGTAGAACCATTATTGCATTTCACAGTTTTCCAAATAGTGCATGTTATTTGATTTGAGAAATATTTAACTTATAAAAACTGAAACAAGATTGAGAAACCTTTTGTCGGGAAAGTTCTGCAAACATGTCTTAATTCCTTAGATAGGGTTTTGATATTCGAGTTTGTACCTGAAGTTGCGTTGCTGCAGAGCCAAACACGTGTGCTTCAAAACCTACAATAAATATCCCATAACTTACCGCCTACTCATTAAAGAAAGCATATGTTTTTTTTCATGGTTTCGATGAAGGATAATTGAATTAATAAGGGCATTTAAAATTAATGGTAAAACAGAATACTCCTCAATTTGTTTTTTTAAGGGGTGCACTTTTCGTAGGTGGCCTTTAAAGAGGCTCGTTCAAAAACTACTACTATGACGTGACTAATATATCATGAAATTATGCTAAAGGATGACTACTCTGAAAATCAACAAAGGAGTAATCTTTTATAACCGAAACAAATTTTAAAAAATCAGTTAATATTTCATGAGATAGCACAGTTAGGGTAATTAAACACGATTGTCTACAAGCACATGGCATGCAAACTATTAAAAGCCCTGCCAAAATTATAAACGTGGATCCTAAAACTGACGACAAGAGGACAGCAGCAAATGTTAACCGAAGTCAGTCGCTTCATGAATTTTATTCACCAACTATATCACATAACTGATGAAGATTTTGATCTTGAGATTTCATGAGTGAACTGTTGCCTTTCGAGAATCCACCTTGCATAGGAAGTTTATATTTAACCTAGAGACGTGCCTAACGCGCTTTCATAACGCATCGTAACCTCTGATAGCACACAGAGGCCGGCCCATCAACTTCCGCGAAATCACCCTGTCTGGCCCAATTCCACTCAACTTTCATGTGCGGATAAATGACGTTTTACAATTCATCATCAATTTTCAACGCATCATAAAAGTCCTCAGTTTTAAATCTGCATAAGCTCTTTCTTATAAAACGAACTATCACCAAAATAACCAGTTAACCTCATAGATTTAAAAAGCGTAGCTCTAAAAGTAATGGTAATTTGAACAGTCAGCTTCTTAAGTCCTCCGAAATGAATTTGTAACTTGGAGAAAATAAGTTCGTTCAGGGTATATAAGCGGAGACCGAAATTTACCGTAAATATTTATACAACTGTCCATCAGCCACTGCAGGTTAACCGCGTATCTGATACAATCTGTGATGTAGGGGTTCGATTTCAAATCCGAAACGTCATGCAAATCGAACTCTTATCCCAACGATCGCATTAACGGCTCCTTCTTCTTCTTCTTCTTGTTCTTCTTCTTTCTTCGTCTTCTTTTTCTATTTTTCTTCTTCTTCTTCTGCTTCTTCTTCTTTTTCTTCTTTTTCTTCTTTCTTCTTCTTCTTCTTCTTCTTCTTCTTCTTCTTCTTTAACCGCCAACAGGCAGTCAGTAGTGTAACTTATGAAATAATTTACCATACGGGCCCAAAATAAACTTATTTGCTCAAAGTTAAAAATTAATTTCTAAGGAAATTAAGAAGCTGAAATTTCAAAACTTGAAAACAGGAAATGCTGGAGGACACACTGATGAACCTAACCCCTCGCAGTTGTGCCATGCAGAACCAGCATATCAGGAAAACACGTGTGTATGTCTATAGCTAGTACCTTTGCTGCTAGTATGATAAATTATTTCATAAGGTAAATTGATCCTCTACTTTAAGGCAATTTAAGAATCTGAATTTATATCTCAAATATCTCACCAATCATGATAAGTCCCATTTTATGAAAATGTATACGCACACTGGTCTAACCTACTTACTCACCGCATGAGTGGAAATCGGCATGCAAAGAGAATTCACACATTAGGGGAAATTCAATTACTCCAGCTGAAAAATTAACACAAAGCGTTAGCAGAACATAGTTACCAGAAACATCGATATTGCCGAAGATGCGATGCAATTTGAACTACATAACGCACCCATTTACTTAATATATTAAAACCGAGCGCAAACGAGGTGCGTTGAATTCCGATGTTGCTGTTTACCCATACACTCCCAAAAAACATGACACGGAGGTTTGAGCGAGCAAAAAGGTTGCTGACAATTAAAATCTGCAAGTGAATCCCCTAAATATGTTGAACCTTCAAAATCTACTTTAAGAAGGATTTGATGCACATTTCCTTGTTCCATGTTACTCGTAGAAAATATTTTTTTATCAGAACCAAGAGAGATCTTTTCCAGTCAAACGACCACGTCATTTTTGTTATCCAGTGAGCAATCATACATCCAAGAGCGTTCGGGTTCAAAATAAGCAGCGCATGCGTCTTTTAAAGATGAATAACCCTCTGGGTGGGACAATTATGCATTACCAAATTAAGTATAGACTAATAACATGCTAGAGGCCAACAATTTTCTAGTAAAGCTTATTTTTTCTTTATTCTGATGGTTAGTAAACTTAGATTATCTACAGTTACAACGTGTTCACAATGAATATGGCTGCAGTGTTTTTTTGCTGTCAAAATCAAATCACTTTTATGTGTTCATGAAAACCCAGTAAAAGGCGACATACGTTGAACGCATTCTGTAGAAAACAGTGGATTAAGAGGAAAGTTTTGCTCGCAAAATTTAAACAAGTTAAATCTTTTCCCGTTACCTTGAGAAGGCCGCACTTGATTGGATAACGCACTCCCCAATCGTGCGGGCAACGTTGTTTACAGGCAGCCTGTTGCATCATTTTGTTTTCCAACCTTCCTAACAGCTCCTAGCAAGCATTTGTCATCTTTTAAAAACGTATCTTGACTGTAGGCGGCACAGAGCCTCTGGTTCATGTTAGAATTTTTCGGAACTTTAATGTTCCAATCAAAGAGATGTGCATGGACTTTTCTTTTGGCCGGCTGCTACGTACTTTTGGATGCTTACCACGAAGATGAGGCTACGGACAACCTGCCCTTAAGAAATTTGGATATCGGTAAGAATAACACATTTGTAGTTTAAATTTTGGAATATTTATTCAAATAACAGTAAGAGTTGGCTAATTATAATCAATAGAAAATTATAAAATGATGCAGAAAATATATTTCTGTCGAGAAAAGAGGATAAAAAGTGGTTTAACCAAATTATGCTTTTTTTACGCAAGGCCCTAGAAATAAGAAAGTTTAACCCTAAAACCATTCGCTTTAGATACCGTTCGTAGGCACTGACAAGGTTTACATCATCCACATGTAATCGCTATTCATTACTCAACTTTGAGTATTTAATATATATAAATTTAGGGCCGCTTTAGGCGATTGAGAAACACCTTTTCCACATCTTTCGAAGTCCTGCGCATGAATATATATTCACAACATGTTTCAGTAAATGAAGTGTTTGCCAAACCTAGAGGCATTTAAGTTGAACAACTGTAATTATACACTACTGGTAGTAGTTTTCTACCTGATTTGACTATTTCTCTATTTGCATAGAGCAAATCCTATGGCTCACAACATCAGCAGACCACATTTAAACTATGGCCGCTTTTAATTAGACTTTAAAGTAATATCTCCCCAAGCTCACACGAGTGAATACCGGAAAAATCTCTACGAAATCCCTCCGTTAATTAAAAATGGGTAGTTACACTTGACAGGAATGAGAAAAAAATGAAATGGTTTAGAAGTAATTTGCTTTGTTTGTTAGACCTCATTGTGCAAAACTCGACAGCCTCAGTGGGATTCAAACCCACGCCAACAGGGGATAGGCTTCAGTACAGCGAACGCTTTAGCCAACTGTGCTATGAGGCCCCACCGGGAGCCGTGAGTTTAATACAACTTGGGTCAAGTTATCCTCCCAGCCTACTGCAAAGCATGGAATCTACCAATTCTGATATAGTAAGCTGACTGCCCAAGCAGGCTTTTCTAAGCACTCAAACTAGAATCCACCAGATGACTACCAGGCCCAATTAATAAGTAGAGGATTTTGGCAGATTTGAATAATTCGTTTAACTCACTTGTGAAAAACTCCGTGGCCACGGTAAGATTCGAACTCATGCCAGCAATGGGAGGGCTTTAGTTCAGCTAACGCTCTTGACACTGAGTTACGAGGCCCAACCGGAAGTCGTAAGTTTAACCTCTCTTGGGTCAAGTTACCCGTCCAGCGTCCTGCAACGCATGGATTGCACAAATTCCGATACAGTAACCTGACTTTCCAAGCAGGATTTCCTAAGCAATCCTTCTAGAATTCACCAGATGACTACCAGGCTAAATTAATTATTAAAGGACATTTTCGAGATGCCGGGCGTTCTAAGATTTAACACTGCTGAACTTGGCAGAGTTTGAAAAAATCTGCATGATTTTATTGAAAATTGCTTGGTTACTGATTGCACGCACTAACAAGGGATGTAATGCACCCTTAAGTTTGAACGGAGGGTTCAAAAAAGCTGATAACTGAGCTGCAATCTACAACTGATTTCAAACCTGACATCTCAGAAGTCGCTGGTTGATATTTTATTTAATGGGGCTTAGCAACTTATTAGTGAGAATTAATCTGTCGACGATCTGAGCATTGTTTGTGGTATGCCTCTGTTTTCAATGGCACGCCTACATCCGTAAACGCACGCGCGTGCACGTTGTTACCTCAGACCCTTAGGACAAAACCAAAGTACATTCGTCAAATCGATTGACCTGAATCCCGTACGATGTGTTCAGCAGACACCTGCTGACAAGCAAAAGAGGACAAATTTCCTGGCGTTGATTTGCAACCATAAGCCCTTTTCACTGTTGAGAGTGGCTGAAAAGTTCGACCTCCATCCGAGAAAACGTGCTAGCGTATTTTTTTTCAGTTGTAGTTCAAAGCGTCTGTATCCTTATCAGTGTGTTTTGAGTAACCACGCATGCAGGTGGAAAGTTACTCGTTCTGAGCTCATGAAGCGAAAACGGAAATTAAGTCAAAAAGAAAAGGCACAAATTTTCACTTTCATTCAGCATAAATGTTAATGTTATTTCAAGTTGACTTTGTTCCCTGTGGTCTTCACCGAAGCGTAAACCCACTAGCTTGATCGACAGAAGCGCATTAATTAAGAGGTTGAATAATTCAACCGACTTGGCTCCCGATCCCTGATGCATCGATAACAGAGTAAAGTCATCCATAGCAGGACGTCTGAAAAGAGAGGTTTACCAAAAGCATATCCAAAAATTACAATGCACAAAAAAGGAAGCCAATAAAAAATAGAATAACACATTTGACCCAATCATGAAAACCTTGGCTATCCGGGTAGGATACAAGCTTGTAAAAATTTGTGAAAGCCTTATGTACAGCCAAATTGGTCTGATGAGTGTCTGAATCTGTCAAAATGCCATGGAAAGTACGCCTCGTAGTCATTTGGCAAATGTTAGACTTGTTGTTTAAACTCCTCCTTTGGCCGTCAGCTTACGAATTGGACTTCATAAATTTCCATCAGTTGTCCGGGTAACTTGAATCGGAAAATGCCGATTGGACTGAAGCCTTGTTGGTGTGAATTCGAGTGAAATCACCAGTTTTGTCACAATTAAGTTTAATAAGTTATGCGAATCTACCAATTCACCCAGTACAAAGAGCGCATGATTGACTTATGTAACCAGACACTTAACTATATATCCTGCACTTATAATTTCATAAAATTCAGTTCCTTGCTTATTCTCTGGAGAAAGTTAACCAGAAATGCATGGCCAATGCTCTGGGACCCACTGAAGAGCCGAAAAACTCAGAGCTGCGTCATGCAGCAGCAAAAATGTCGGTGAAAGCCGTTTCTGGGCTTTCAGCTAGTATCGTTATTGGGAGTAAGGTATAATTCCTTTGCCGTACAAATAATTATCTTACAGGTATAAATTGCACCAAGTAGGTTTACTTTACTTAAATAAATTTATTATCAAATATCTTAAGAAAAAGTACAACTGCTAAAAATAACCTCCTTTATTTCGATGCAAATCATGTTTTCATAGTTTTTGGATATATTTTAAATCATGGATGTGACTTTTCACAATTTGTTTCCATTATTCTTGTTATTTGGAATGCATAGGAAAAGATTCGACAAAATAGGCCGCTCAGAACAATTTGTAAAATAACTGTACGACTAACTTCACGATCCATGTAACCAACTCAAGAAAACAGCCAGAAATTATTACTTTGAAGCCAAAAATGCTAGAAAATGGCTTTCATACTGTAAAGAAAGTTTTTTAAAAGACTCAGCAAGTTTGCGAGCGGTCCGAAATAAATAAGACGAGTAAATTAAATCATTCAACACGTTTCTGTTAAATTATGCAGGCATTATAAGGATAAACAGTTGCTCTTCATACGGGCCACAGAATTAATCTCGTTACTGGCTAAGTAGAGTTTAATTTAGGTTTGTCTGATTTTTGCATTTTTAGGTTTTAATTTTCATTACTGCTGACCTTAATGTGTTCTTTTCGAACTGATCCTGCTTAAACCATACAAGTGCATATATACCAGTTGATTGCACAATAAAGAATTAGCGTAATGTCTGTGACAATTATAGACTCGTATAATCAAGAGCAAAGCTGACCCACGTGAGGTCGTGAAATTACTTATAACATATCAAACTTTGTAATAAATGAGGAAAGAATAAATAGTGACCAATTTTTATTTGCTAAAAAACGTCAATTTAAAAACGAAATAAATGATTATATTCTTAAATTGGAAGTTTTTCATGCCTCAAAATGTAATTGCATGTAAAATACCGCACGAGGTTCAACAGGATAATCGTCTAAGATGCAATAAATTTTATGCAGTCGGCATAAGAAAATATTTGATTTGAATGCCGATATTTCGTCTTTATTCGCGCAAAATAAAACTGAATGTTATACCGCATTCACATGGGCTTAGCTACTGACCCGAGCGCACAACTGAGGAAGCCCGGTCTCGCTGTCTCGTTAATTGCAGTAAAATTTCCCAAAAAATCAGTGCCACGCGAGTTACAGAAAGAACCGACAGTGCATGATTACCAAAAAGGACACTGAGGCATGTGAAAAGACCATGTTCCTAGGTTGCCACAGGCAGTTTTAAACACAGCGTAACATTTTGCGTAAAACCTGCGCCAGCCGGTTAAAAACAGTTTGAAAAAGACAGTTGTGGGCTGGTTTTCAGGCACCAGAAGAAGTATCCGGGCGGTCGACAGATTTCGGCCGGTAAAACCGTCACCCCCTAGCTTGTTGCGTACCCTCTTGGAGTTTCCATGCGTGAAATCGTGGATGCGTACATTTAGATTTGGACAGATCGCAGTAAGTTTAACTGAACCAATTATGCAAAACACGGTGACCTTGGCGGTGTTCAAACCCACGACAGAAATAGCAATATTTTAGTACAACTGGTCCTCTAACTATGTGAACTACGAGGTCTTGCCAAGGAGTTCAGAATTTTTCTATCTCTAAGTCAGTGAATCCCTAGACCTATATGGATTCTACCCGACTTAATATCCTAACCTGAATGCCCTATCAGGGCTTTTTAAACAAGTAAATTATAGTTTACCAGATAACCATGAAGCTCACATTCACAAGGGCAATTATTACTAAATTTAAATAAAAGCATGACCTTACCATCATGGGTTGAAATTCTGTCAATGACGTCAAGTACTTCAAAGTTGTATTTATGATGATGCACATGTTTAAAAAATAAAAATTTATTTTAGAAACTATTAAGAGCGAGGACTCAATGACAAAGACAATCAGATTCCACGGTATAACCGCAAAATGACCACTTTTCAAAACAAAATAACAGTGGCGCAGTGGGTAGACCGTTGGACGTCAGCATAACAGGTCGCGAGTTCAAGCCTTAGGTGTCGCAGCGTCTGGGGTTGGGTATGGCTGACTGATGACGGCTAAAAAGGCGGGACTGGACATTCCAGTCTCCCTTGTCTTTGTCGTTAATATCATTCTATATATATATATATATATATATATATATATATATATATATATATATATATATATTGATAAGATGGAACCGACAAAGACAAGGGAGACCAGAATGGCCATTTCTGGCTTATTAGCCGTCATCAGCCAGTCATACCCAATCCCAGGTGTGGATCACCCGAGATTCGAACCCGCGACCTTTGGTCATTGAGTGTAACACTCTACCATTGAGCCACGGGCCCGTTGTTTTGTCGGTTGCGATCGGGAATATGGACTTTGAAAGTGTGGTGTTCACCGATCTCGTTAAGGAACACTTATGTTCCGTTGTGCCTTGGAGCTCACTTTAGAGCCCTCGCGCGCAGTCGCATAGCGACTTGACATATATATTGATAAGATGGAACTGATAAAGACAAGGGAGACCGGAATGGCCATTTCTGGCTTATTAGCCGTCATCAGCCAGTCATACCCAATCCCAGGTGTGGATCACCCGAGATTCGAACCCGCGACCTTTGGTCATTGAGTGTAACACTCTACCATTGAGCCACGGGCCCGTTGTTTTGTCGGTTGCGATCGGGAATATGGACTTTGAAAGTGTGGTGTTCACCGATCTCGTTAAGGAACACTTATGTTCCGTTGTGCCTTGGAGCTCACTTTAGAGCCCTCGCGCGCAGTCGCATAGCGACTTGACATATATATTGATAAGATGGAACTGATAAAGACAAGGGGAGACCGGAATGGCCATTTCTGGCTTATTAGCCGTCATCAGCCAGTCATACCCAATCCCAGGAGTGGATCACCCGAGATTCGAACCCGCGACCTTTGGTCATTGAGTGTAACACTCTACCATTGAGCCACGGGCCCGTTGTTTTGTCGGTTGCGATCGGGAATATGGACTATGAAAGTGTGGTGTTCACCGGGTGATCCACACCTGGGATTGGGTATGACTGGCTGATGACGGCTAATAAGCCAGAAATGGCCATTCCGGTCTCCCTTGTCTTTGTCGGTTCCATCTTATCAATATATATGTCAAGTCGCTATGCGACTGCCCGCGAGGGCTCTAAAGTTAGCTTCAAGGCACAACGGAACATAAGTGTTCCTTAACGAGATCGGTGAACACCACACTTTCATAGTCCATATTCCCGATCGCAACCGACAAAACAACGGGCCCGTGGCTCAATGGTAGAGTGTTACACTCAATGACCAAAGGTCGCGGGTTCGAATCTCGGGTGATCAACACCTGGGATTGGGTATGACTGGCTGATGACGGCTAATAAGCCAGAAATGGCCATTCCGGTCTCCCTTGTCTTTGTCGGTTCCATCTTATCAATAAATATGTCAAGTCGCTATGCGACTGCCCGCGAGGGCCTCTAAAGTGAGCTCAAGGCACAACGGAACATAAGTGTTCCTTAACGAGATCGGTGAACACCACACTTTCATAGTCCATATTCCCGATCGCAACCGACAAAACAACGGGCCCGTGGCTCAATGAAGTGTTACGCACCAATGACCAAAGGTCGCGGGTTCGAATCTCGGGTGATCCACACCTGGGATTGGGTATGACTGGCTGATGACGGCTAATAAGCCAGAAAGGGCCATTCGGTCTCCTTGTCTTTGTCGGTTCCATCTTATCAATATATATGTCAAGTCGCTATGCGACTGCCCGCGAGGGCTCTAAAGTGAGCTCCAAGGCACAACGGAACATAGGTGTTCCTTAACGAGATCGGTGAACACCACACTTTCATATATATATATATATATATATATGGTAAAGACGTAATACTGTAATTCCGACATAGATACTAGCTGAAAGCCCAGACACGTGTTTCGCCGATGTTTCTGCTGCTGTGTGACACAGCAACGAGGGGTTCGGCTCCTCAGTGGGTCCCCCAGCGTTCTCTATGCGGTTTCTGGTATATGGACTCCAGAGAATAATCGGGTAAATAATTTTCTGAAATTATTAAGTGCAGGACATGGAGTCAGGTGATTCGGACATGACTTTTTAGGGTCACATCCAAAATTTCAATGAACATTTAGGTCGAAGACAATCGACCACTGTGGAATAACCACGTAATGCCCATTCTACAAACAAGTAGTACTTCAAGTAGTATGAATCTTATATGGTAAAGACGTTATACCGTACTTTCGACATAGATACTAGCTAAAAGCCCAGACATGTGTTTCGCCAATGGTTCTGCTGCTGTGTGACACAGCAACGAAGGGTTCGGCTCCTCAGTGGGTCCCCCAGCGTTTCTCTATGCGGTTTCTGGTATATAGACTCCAGAGAATAATCGGGTAAATAATTTCTGAAATTTGTAAGTGCAGGACATGGAGTCAGGTGATTCGGACATGACGTTTCAGGGTCACATCCGAAATTTCAGTGAACATTTGGGTCAAAGACAATCCACCACTGTGGAATAACCACGTAATGCCCATTCGACAAACAATTAGTACTACAAGTAGTATGTATCTTATATGGTAAAGACGTAATACCGTACTTCCGACATAGATAATAAATATATATATATATATATATATATATATATATATATATATATATATATATATATATATATATATATAGAAATGGGTTCGAATCCCACGTATTCCTGGTCACTTTACGAATGCCTGAAAGGGTTCTACAATTAGCCTTAAGGTTCACCGAAACGAACAGGTCCTGTAATACAATTGATGAACGCCCATTCTTTAGGTATACATGTATATGAATATAGGTGGGGAGCTAGAATGTTAAAATTTACGGGGGGCCAAAATCAACGACCAATCAACGCTACATTTTTAAAAATGAAGGACTTGGAAACATAAGTTGACTCTAAAACCAAAAAATGGTAAATTTGCGTAAAGTAGCACTAAATACACTAGAAAGATGAGGAGTTCATGTAAACTTAAAGTTAAACTTTTATTTTTAGAGCAAAAGGACAGATTGACCGCAGGACGTAATATTTCTGGGCACCATTTAGAAAATTTGCTGTGCGATTGATATGGAACTTTGGAGTTTTAACTACGAACGGCTAAATAAGTTCATTTGCATTCACCTCATCTTTATTCCAGTTAAGGCCTACTTTTCGTACTCGGCCATTTTCATTTAGAAAGGACGAAAGCAAATGGGTAAGTTAAGTAAAAATTAATTCCCAGAACTCCAAAACGTCACAAGGTTTAACACCGGGAGACCCATTTGCTTATACGGTTGTTCAGTCAGAAAATGTAATTGAGTTGTACTCATTGGCTATGAGTCATAGCTCAACAGTGCAAATGCTTCGCAACCCTCGAAGTATTTTAAAATTCCAATATTTATTTGTATAGTAGATTAAATATCTCATGCATTGTCATCTACTCTTAAAATAGGATTGTTATATTAACTATCTTGCAGCCTTTTCTCAAGATATTTTTACCAGCTTTTAAACGGGATTCTTTCCGACCACCTGCGCTGTAAAAATGGCTTAAAAAGTAGTATGTATTTTTCTCAATGATATTTACAGTCCTTATCAATTCAAATATATTTCATAGAAAACGTTCACAGAAAAATTCATTCTTATGCTCCCTTGGAAGCACCTTGTCTCTTCGTCAAATTTTATATTCGACGAAAGTGTATCTTTCGGTTTTAAAATAGTGTCTCATTAAGAAATGTTTAAAGACTGAAATATTCCTCCATAATATATATCGTATCCGTTAATTTATTGAAATGGGCTACAAGATATAAAAAATGAGCCAAATTGATTTAAACATTGTATGTGAACTGTGTGTTTACAGCATACAGTTCGGAAACCTTGAAATCAAGTGTAACGACCGGTAGGTCTCAAAAGTATTTAGTGATTTGAAAACTTTTTAAAAATCTGAAGATACTCTTTTTCAAGCATAACATTTGAAGAGGACGTAATTGGGTATCCAAAGAGTAAAAGAAAGAATACTTGTGTGCCGTTTTTAAAAAGAAAATATATATCAATTATTAACAAAATTGAAAATCAATGAGGAAGATGCATACTACATTAGCAGCCATTTTTTTAATGAGTACAATGTTTGCAGGCGGTCAAATACAATTTGGTTGCGAGCATTACCTCTTCCGTTACTCCCGTCAGTTACTGCGGAACACGCCCGTCCCACTGCGTTGTGGGTCTCAGTTAGTCCCCTCATATGCAGCCATATGTATCCAGGAAGTAGTGCTAACATCGCTAAGGAGGCCAAAAAACTTTTTAAAGCCAATGTTTCGTTTTCAGCCGGTCATGCGAACTCCGACCAGTTAGACCTTGAGCGCTAAGATAGCAGTCTTTTGACTGATCTGCTGTCTTTGATCATAGTTATTCAAATAAAATTGATACATTACATATCTTAACATTCTCCTCCTCTCAATCTGGTTGCATTTCCAGCTCCTCTGCCTTTTAGGAAGATTTGCAATCATTTTTGCCTATAATAAGCATTTAGCATATAAAACAGTCGATCTGCGAACCAATTAGTACAGTGATCTGTTTGCCGACCGAACGGGCCAGATGTTTGGTGCGCTTGATTAACACGGGATTAAATCGGGGCATGCTAAGCGTTATTTAGGATGAGCTCCCATAAAAACGATGTAACTTGGGTACGTGGCAGCACGTTTAGTTTCAGGCTCATGTTCGCCAACCACCTGCTCCCACTACTGCTTCCGACATTCTTAGCTGTTTCATGACGCTGAGTGCAGATAGGTGATAGGGCAGAAAGTGCAATAGACGCAACGCAAGTCTGCTCCCTTTTCAATCTAATTCACGTGCATGGCACCGTTCTTGCACCATTGTGCCGTCGGAGTTGACGGTCCAACTGTCAGTGTGATCTGTGCTTTTGGACTTGTGTATTCAATCTTCCGATATACATAAGCGGACCATTTCAAATAAAGAGCTTTTTAATATCCTTGAATTGGATATGGGCATTGCTGTCTGACTAGGTGTGGTCTCACGGTGCAATGGCAGTGGGTTTGCTCGGCTGGAAATGAAGTCACGTCACTCGAGCACGTTTAAGCAAAGTCTGATATTTGGGAGGCATATCCTTATGTGGGTGTTTTGAACCCGAGGCCGCAAACAGCTCTAAGTCCATCTTGCTATCGGTGCACATCATGGTCTCTGTGTTGGTAAAGTTGGATCACTTCGAGGGTGCAGGCGACAAGGAAGGTGAGCGGGCCATTTTTCACGTATCCGAGGTCGGTTTCCGGTCTAATCTGAGTGCTCACCCGGAGCTTGTTCACACAAAATCTAATGGATTGTTTTCCCCACCCCTTTAAAACTTGGATTTACAGTACATTCTGGTCATTGCATTATGTTTACCTTAAGGTTTGCTAAAGTAAGTTTCGCGGATCCAGCGACACACGGCGAAGAGGTTCCATTCGTTGGTGTGTGTCTCATATTTGTTACTCGCTGCTGGGTGCGATAGGAATGGCGTAGAAATGTTTGGAAATAGTGGCTTTTCGCAAATCTATCGCGTTACTACCGAAATGCTGGTGCTAGTTTCTATCGATCCCCACAACGTATTAATACCCTTTGACGAAGAGAGCTACCAGAAGACGCAAATGCTGCAGCAGATATTGTTAAGCTGCCGCAATCAGCAAATCACACCTCATTTAAACTTGTTTGGCTGTTAGACAAGCTTTCAATTCCTTTATTTTATAACTGACAGTCAATTATACTACCTTGGTGTGCGAAGCACGTAGATGGATGGCAAAAGCGTAAAAAATAGTCGATAAAATGCCAGAACTCCGATTGCATTAGTTTGCAAATTTAGCACCGAAACGTCAATTTTTTTAAAAACAGGTGCCACTGCATAATTTTCTTACATCCATAGTACATAATCTTACGATTGACGCAGGACATATCTCGGAAAATGCGACGGGAAATACAATAACAGAGGGGAACAATCACCAAATCAGCAGATGTTCGTTCCTCTTAACCTTGAGGTTGTTATCCAGCGGTGGCTAATGACTCTCTAAACGACAGACCACTAAAATTCATTACAAATGCAAATCACAGTGTAGCAAGCATGGGCGAAAACTACGGATTACTAAGTGCCAAAAGAACTGTGTGTTATTTATACTGTGGTCTATTGGCGGTACTAAAGGAGAACTTAGAGCGTTGCAAGAGGCTACTAAATTACCGAGTTATCAGTGGGCAATACTTGTTTCCATCTCACACATTTGTCCGGCTCCTTCTCAAGATTTAGTTCCTTGCCAGACAGTTCGACCCTCGTAACCGAGGAGGTCTACCGTGTGTCCTACTGCAAGGTAACACAGGGACGGTGACTTGCTCGTTAATTAGATTGTAGTGAGAGTTGATCTGCAATGCCTCTACCGCACCCTGTCTGCTCTCATCTGCCTGCGTCCAGTGTCAAGGCAGAGTCAAGAGGACCGGAGATGGAAGAGGGCGCAGGTGGCTAGCATGACCGAAATCCCTGATAACCGCGCTGCCAGGCATGACTCAGATCCCGCGGCATGTGAGCGCCATGATGGCCACAGGAAGCTGGTGCAGCGTCTGCCTGCACCTACACGTGTCACCACGCACAACATGTTCGACAATTGTTATGCGAGTGCTACCCGAATAATGCCTGCCGTGGCCTGATCAAGCCCACGTGTTGGTCTAACCCATCCACCACGTGGCCCGCTGGCGTGGCACAAGTTAAGTACCTAATGACATCAAGATGCATCATTTTACAATGCCTTGTGCCACTAGATAGGGAGGCTCAAAATGTTATCTAGATCATATGAAACTCCACTTTGAAACATTTTTCTGAATCGAAGCAAGTGGCAGGCAATATGTTTAAGGCAGACTAAAATTACAGAAAAAGACAAGGGAGACTTAATGACCATTTCTGGCTTACTAGCCGTCGTCAGCCAGTCATACCTAACCACACGTTGTGCACCACTTGAGGTTAGAACCTGTGACCTGTTGATTAGAAGTTAAACGCTTTAACCATTGAGTTCCATAACTGATCGACGATCGTCCATCCACCAAAGTTAAACATGCATTATAATTTTGGCTGATAAGTGCTCACTAGCACAGGTGGGCACAGACGCAATAATATCGTCTCTTGAAGATAGCAGGCTGATCTTTCTAGATAAAATCCAAATGTGCATAGGAGCAGAAGCAGAACTCATACAAAGGAAGAACGATATTTGATAGCGAAAGAAAAATCTGATAGTTTATCCTCGTATAAATATTTCTTTCTTGGAGAAAAGGTAGGTAAACGCGCGAAAAAAATTACCACTCAGGGCCAAAACCCAAAAAACTCGCGTTCATGAAAATCTGAAAAAAAACGCAGAATGGACAGGGTCAGCGGGCAATTAGAGGGGAGAATCCTCGAGAGATCCAGGCAACGAAAGCCTATGACAGTATGCAAAATGATAATCGACCGACCGGCCGATGGACTACTAGACCCTTGACAGCCAGATAGAATAAGGCGTCGAAGTGTCAAGAAGGTGGTGGCAAAAGGTGGGCTTGAGGAACACAACGGCGGACAGCGACCGATGTGAGGAAAAAGCTGCCATGAAATACGTTTGAATATGTGTTTATGAAATTAAAGGAAACTGAGAATTACGCAGGAAACGGTACCTACGCGTGTACAAAATAATGAAAAACCCTTTGAGAATTTAAAACTTAAGGAAAATATGAAAAGTGATACTGATTTTTGTAGAACTGACAACTTATTTTAAGAAAGGTGGCATATTTTAAAAGCATAATAAATCGCTTTAATTGTGCGACTAATAAATGTTTACAGATTTTAAAGTTAAAATAATGAACATACAATTTTGTTCATCGTAAGAGAACATTTCCTTTCGCCAAAATTATTTACTGGTATTTTCGATATTGGATTATATTTAGTGTCAGATCACCCTGAAAATACCTGTCAATACTTTACGAATTTGAGTATTTTAAAGTGATTGCCCATTAACTTAAATCTTGTTATCCGTGGTATTTTAATAAACCCTATGATCAAATATTTCTAAAATGTTTTTAATGAGTACGTAATTTCTTCTTATGCAGATGGCCGTTCGTGTCATTTTTGTAGCTTCACCCAAACATGAAAACTCATTTCCGTGAAAAAGTGAACATCGACTACAAAATTTAGCAATTAATATGCTAAATATAAATTAAAACGGTGTCTTTTTAAAAAGCTGACAAACTTATGCATACTTTACTTTTTCCAAGGTTATGTCAACGTATAAATGTGGACGTGTGACCTAACGGATAATAAGTGATATGTTTTATACTGAAAATGAATGAACTCACTTTTCTCTTTATATTGGAGCTTTCTCGTTATATTTGATTTCTATAACGCCCCGTTCTTAGATTAAAAATTTATAACAGATTCGCCGAATATATACGACGATTTTGTGATTAAATCTAACCTTCGTGTCTAAATTCTGGATTAACGGAAACTGCAGTATACAAAAGGCATCTTTTCGCATTCTATAAATGTAACATGGGTTTGACATGGCCTCCATTTACACAGTATCTCGCACATCTTTGCTTACGGTCTCAGTTTTAAGAGAAGTAACAAATACTGGGAAAAAAACATATTACTACGTTTTCTGGTAAAAATGTCCAAATATGTGAAGAGCAATTTTTGAATCCAAATCCATTGTATTTTTCTGGAATAATGCAATTCTTTACGATTGCATTTATCTAAATATCTGGTTTCATGACACTTTTCTTACTTATATTAATACTATTTTAGATAAAACGCACAAAACTATGGATTTTGTTCTGTAATATTAAATTTCTTGGACATTCCAAAATCTCAGATTTTCCCCCAATCCTGCCCATTTTCCGTCAATATACAAGATAAAATCTGCAGTGTTCTTTAGTTTAAAACGTTTGAGCCTCCGATTGACTCAAAAAACCAAAATAACGAGACTAAATGTACGCTTAACTGCTCCCTTGAATGTCAGTGCCACATTGCCTGAGTTAGATCATCTACTGTATTTTCCATCTTCCACTGCATGCGCGTGCCTGGATTTTACATAAAAAAATAAACTCTGGTTTGAGGCATTTAAGTTAGAAGACAGAAAGCTGCTGTCTGTTTCGAAATATCTCACGAACCGCTAGCTAAGAAAGAAAGAAACATGCAGTTATCAAATAAATTACCCCAGCATCAGAAAAACAGCGGTAGATCCGGCACCTCTATCGCTCCACAAAAATGACGTGGTGGAGGCAAAAGCATATTGAAGACATACAGCTTTGGGTTCCTTGATAATTCTGCACACCACCTTTTGGTTTAAAACTGAAGCTCAAATTTATGTCGAAATTGTGTTTTCCCTCTGTAATCAAACCTCTTTATCTTAATGCAGGTATAAGTGACAATAACCACGTCCTACCTGAGTGAATTTCATACTTGTGTGCGAGTGAAGAAGAAAGATTTCATTTAAAAAATAAAAAGATTTTTATAATCACTTCAAACGTCCTTGTTCGGAATACGGCTCAGCTTGGAACATCGAGAGTAGTAGCATAAAACCTCTGTAGAACACTCAAGAGAAAAATCAGAAATAATATGTCTGTATGCTAGAGATGTCAAACATATATGATGAAACTTCTACTTAATTGAGTGACTCATCAGCATCTAAGCCAAATTACAAATACTTCTCGGAAAATACAATCAGCAGAAAAGATGACCATTACAAAGTTCAAATAGCAAAAGATAAACACGCAGACAAAAGTAATTATTTTTGCACAAAAATGCTTTTAATAAAGTGAGAAATAGTTACAAAACAACCAATTAAACAAAATTTATAAAATCAATAAATAAGGCATTGCTGGTGGAGTAAAGGTAGGCTTTCCCCAAAGTTCACATATTTTGGCAAAATCGATCTAACGTCAAGGAACCAGGTGACAGTGAGACCTAAAGAATCAGAAAGAGGAAAGAAGAAATGTTTTTCAGTCTGACAATGCAATGCACCTATTTCATATAGGGACATCACGAGTACCACATTTACGTATAAGATACTGCAACACGTTTTGGTTCAGGGATAGATGGCAATTTGCTAATAGAAGAGAAGAAGCCAGTTCCAGATGGCAATGTTATGAGCTATATGTTTTATATGATAAACCATGCGTAACCTCACAGGAACTAGCTAAAAACCTTGACAAGTTTTTCGCCCATATTCGACTACTGCTTGAAACAGCTGCGAGGGATCCAGCTCATCTGTGGGTCCCCCAGCGTTTTATTCGTGCTTTCTGGTAGATCCTCTATTTACCACTTATTGATTTTTAATTTCCTCATAAATTATTCCTTTATTTTGTGTAATTTCCTCAGATCGAAAGTTGATATGCGCAAACCAGACACGTGGCTAGGCGATGTGCTAACACAAGCCAGAAGTGGGCAGATAATTCAGTTCAATGAAAACGACACAGCTTGCGGAAAGTATAGGCCAGTTATGGTTGCCGGTTTGAATAATTTCGGCTCAGCAAGACATGTTCAGAGACTAACCTAAAAGTATTTTTAACGGGTGTACGCTTTAATGTGGTCCAACGTAATCGGTTGACGTCCTGGTCTGTAGAAATAACAAAATTCAAATTATCAACGACTAATTAAACTCTCCAAAAGATTGTTAAGCGATCAAAACATTCAAACAAGTGACAAGAGTAAGAAAATAATCAGGCGAAAAAGTTATTCTTTTAACAAGTAACGAAATGCACGGAAAGACCACATGTTTCCAGGATCCAGAGAAAATAATTTCAATTGTATTTTAAAAACCCAAAATCAGAAGTCATTTAAGCCAGATTCCACAGTTAAAGGAAGTAAAAATAGCCCTATTTAAGCGTCATACTCAGTTAAGCGATACTTTGTTTACGAATAAATATCCTTTGTTATTATTTTATTTTTTACTTCATAGGATATCTGACTAATGCCGGCAAGAACAAAAACAAAAAAGATTTCATAAAAACCATCTTAAATATTTTGAGCACAAGGTAGTTGCTCATCAAAATATTTTTCGATCGTTATATAGCTCGAGATGTTTGTCAGATGCTTTTAAGATGCTGTAATTCCGTTAGCTAAATTCGTTTATTTTAACTTTGACTGCAATTTTTTGGTCAACTAGCTTAAGACAGATAAGATCCGTATGGACCAAGACAAAAATGTTAAGCATTAAAGACTTTTTATCTAAAAACTTCAGTCGGTTCATCTGAGTTTCGCCCTTTAGTAACCAGTTCATTCAAGCAAAACGTGCCCTCTTACAGAACACATGTTACCGAACAGACTGGATGAAGTTAATCTTTTAACAATGTATTTCAATGGAACCATTTATATTTAAATCATAGTGTAGATTGCTTGACTTCTATACGCGAAGGGATTTTCTGTGGCCGATTATTTTAAAATTGACGATAACTGAGCACTGTCTCTACTGAATGCTACGTTTTTTTGTAAATATCCCTATTCTAAACAAAATCGTATGAAATATGATTGCCTCGGAAGTCGAAGCAACATTATTATTTTCATCTGTTTTGCGCAGATATTTGCGGAGAGTTTACGATCTTTCTATAAAATTCTTCAAAATAAGCCAACAGTTTACCTCCGATCTGCTTTACGTTCATTTCCAATGTTTAATGACAAGCGTATCTGCGCAGTTTCTGCCCGTCTGTTGGATAGTTTGGTTTCAGAACAAATTACTTGCAGTTCATGTGGTGAAACATTCAAAAAAAGAATACAGAAAAACTGTTCTGTAATCAATTCAGAGGACCTCACAAGCAGTTAAGCAATAATGCAAGCTACATGTTTTAAATCCATAGCGAACGTACACACTTAGACTATTTTATCAATTGTAAATAACGAGGCACCTATGGACATGTTGTGCCATGCGAGGATTTTTGACTGATAAAAAGCTTTCAGTCAAGTTACCCCAAAAGAGTTTAGTTTACAGCTTTAATTGAGTCTTGTACCTTGAGTGGTAAGATAATTTGCTGTATTCAAAAACCTTAATATCTCAAACCTTGTTCGTACTATAAGGCGTTTATTGCCATTTAGGTTGACGAGTCATTCGCAGGTTAGTCATGTAAATTATCCAACTTAATTTTTATAAATATCTTGAGAAGCCAAAATTGCATTACATATACTATAATAGCATTATGCTGAAATACTAATAATATTACACTTTTTATGCTTTATGTCATAAAACTATATTTATACCAGTGAAATAAACTATATTTTTATCTGAGCAATAGCAAACAACTTTAATGAACCATTTTTTATGACCAATTATAATGAACACATCAAATACTATATCAGTTGTCCGGTAAGCATGCATTATAATTGAAATATTTCTTTATTCTCAATAGTTTGTTATTACTGCAAAACGTCAAGTTTGCCAAAATGGAATAGTACTTTGACGTACAAGGTTACACGTACGCTGGCCTTTACACGTCCTTTTTTAGTTATCCGTTTTTTTCAAACGGGGAAAATGAGGAAACAAATTGCTCGTTTAGTTGTTACCTCCCTGTTCTCTGATCAATTGATTTATGCCGGTGAGCCAGGTGACCGGGCAATTATCGAACATACATACAACAGGGATGATGCACGTTCAGCAGGTCACGACCCCCATGTCGGCCGTCGAGCCAGTGGAGCAGAAGAGGAAAACTCCTAAACCAACGGGGACCCCCTAATTTTCCTAGGTATACAATAGCATAAGACTGCATCTTATAAGTACTGCAACTCCCATTATTCCAATTATACGTTTTTCATGGCGTCTTTGATGATGGAAGTAACCGTGAATCTGAAATTTCAGGCAAATAAATTCTTATCTGAGCGATCGCGTCTACCAATCGACATTAATTTCCTGAGACATGCATTTTTGCTTGTATCAGCAATTAGGCATTCTTTTGTTCGGTAACAGCATCAGATTCTGAAACGTGACCTAACACGTGAATTGGGCAAAAGTCAATAACATTTATTTTGGCATACTATCAGGTTCATTCATAGGTTCCACTTAAACAAATCCAGACACAATAAATGCGTATAGTGGGTTATATTTTGGTGATATTTTGTTATGGTAGTGATTTTATAGGCATTTCGTCCAGACACGCTGTCTCTGACATTGATTTAGCTCTTTACTAATCAAATTATGTATCTACATAATTTTTATACATGATTGCAATTCTTGTGCCCTTACAATCTTTTTGTTCGCCAGAACGCAAGAACCATTATAAAAACAGTGAGCGCACCGTAATTTTTGACGTGTTTTAATTCTAAAACATTCTTTCATTAAAGTGACCAGATTTTGCAAGATTCACGGCTGCGAAAAGAAATTTAAACCTTGTGTACCACCAGCCTTCTTACATGTTAAGTTCTTAGGCTCCGATCGAGAAGTTTCTGCCTCTATTTATTTAGGCCAATTAGCCACCTAACGAAGTTGACAGTTCAGACATCTTCTATGGTGGTCTACATTCTGGCTCCATCGCAAAGTGAGCGCAGAGACAGTGAATTCCGCGTGAATCACTTTATAAATATATTAGACTTGCACTGCGACTACTACACACCTTATAGACCTCAGCCTGGTGTTAAACCATTTTTCGTAAGCTCTTGCTGGGGATTTTATTCACTCGACGGATGATAGTTTGACTGTTACATCCCTTTCTCTTCTAAACGTTATTCATTATCAGAGCAGCAATTCAAAATAAAAGTCCATTCGTTTTAAGATGTCTCTACGATATGCCATACTGTTTTTTAGAATCAGCAACCTAAAAGCATTGTAAATTTAAGTCCGGCAAGTCTTTAAAATAGACATATATTAGTAAATTAATATTGCATGAATACTAGCTTCAGGGGTAAGATTATGCAATATCGTTATATGTGCTTGCAGGATTCCTTACGTGGAAGTGTCGCTTACAATCACTTTTGACTTAAGGACATAACTGGGCAATTCTTATGTGTCTAAAGGGTAGGATTCTAAGCTTACACAGGCGACCTCGGGGTTTTCATTGAAAAATTCCTGAACACCAGAATACGGTTATCTATCTTTCAGTGATATACCAACTGTAGCTGTGGCAGTTTTCATGGATAGAACTCAAATTCGGTGTGTCACCCGAAAACCTTGACCAAACGTTCTAACGTCTTCAGCAAAAGGGTTCCGAGTTAGGCGGCTCTAACCTATGGATAATATGCGTTTAGTGATTATAGGATCGTCTTCGTAAAGTCTAATTTAGCGCTCTAATACAACGCGTAATGGCCCATTTCCGTCAGGGATTTTGAAAACTCCGCAAAGCTACCTATCCCCTGTTGGCAAATATACTGCCTACTTCACCTTTTTGGGGTTGACTGATACTAAAGTGCCATTACTTGGAGGTAACCTGTAAGATTAACAGGTTTTTGGATTGTCGACTAGGCAGTAACGCGTCATTGATGACAGCAATATTAGGATGCGTATGTCGTCTTCCTCTGCAAGGCATGCATGCCCGATCATGACTGACATAATTTTTAAATGCAAGGCACTAAGAAATAGTTACGCATCTATCCCAACAATGTAACTGACAATTCTGATCGGTGCAAAGTCACTGGATTTCTGTCTGATTAGCCAGAAGCCTTACATCATCACGCGGAACCAGTATCACCTTTTCTTCTTAATTTTGGCACAGTTGTCTTCGATTCGCGAACCAGGACACAACCAGCTCACGGCTAACACGGTTGTCAACTGATGTGGCCGGGTCTCGTTAAATGAGCAGTTATCTGAGAGTAAGCGTCATTCTACCTCACCGCTGCTTAATGCGCGCTCATTCACGTGCGAAGTAGTCTATCAGTTTCTCCGATGTAGTTAATTTGTCCTGAACTCAAGAAGTTTCCTGCCTTGGCAATAGATCTTTTGGCCGCATGAACAAGTGGCTGATGTTTACCTTCGAAATGTGAACAACTCTAATTTCCAGTGACTTAATGAGGCGGCTTCGCGACCTTCTTCACACATTGGAGCGCTCACCAAAATTTGGGACTGGTTGGAGTTTTCTGGTGATCGCGTTTACGTATGCAGTTGTTAAGACATTTGCGTGAATATCCATTCACTCGGACGAAAAGTTGAATATGCTGTAGTTCACTGAAAGACAACAAATTCCGCTTCAACGATATGTTAGATGAGGTCTCTGAATTTCGAATACCGGTATAAAGATAGCAAACAAGTCACAACCTACCCCTACACTAGCCGTTTTTTCTGTGGACAATAACACATGATTAGATCTCTCAGCAACTGCATGTGAATCATGACACCGGATTTTGGCACAGAAGGGTAAATCCTTTGGAAGGGAACAGATATGACTGCTAGAATAAGAGGTTTATTTGTGTGGTGTTACGGATTCTCACCCAAACACCTCAGTCAAGACTGCGTCAGTTAAAAGGGAACACTGACACAAGGGCTGCGGTATTTATAGGAAGCAGTTGCTATTCCACCGAATAACATCATAAGTAACGAATTCTGCCTGCGTGGAGGATGGTTTAACTTTCAGCGATGAATAATCGATTTCCGAAAGGTTAGTTGTTTACTACTGAAATTTAATCATAAGCATTAGTGTGATAATCAATTAGCATTTTGGTTAACTGACTGTCAATGTCAACAGCGCCTGCCCACTTGCTCTCAGCGTGGGTCAATCTGTTGTCTTTTAACCTCACTGCTGCCGCGAGTTCGGTCATCCGTCTGAATAAGAGTCTCCGGGTTTTCCGACATAGTGGCCTTGGCCAAAATTTCCCCAGACACCGCAAACGACTTCAGAAGATTCCTACAGCTGCCGTGGTCTATTCAGCTTAATGAGCGGTGCCTGATTGGTTCGTATGACAGTTGATGACTTCTGACACATGTTCACGTACGTAAGCGAAAGCAAAGAATTGAAATTCCTACAGTGTTATATTTCGTCTCCTTTGCTCATGCATTTGTTGATACTGTCCAGAATTTGGAGTTTATTCTACCTGCTCGTCGCTTTTTTAGTTTATGTTGAAGTACGCTGGAATTTTGTAATTCAGGAGTTGGGAAATTTCGGTTTTTTTTTTAGCTGATTCCCCTGTTCAGCATATTTGATGTAAAGAGTTCTACTGTGGTCTCGACCACCATCTCCGGAGGAATAGAAACCAAGAGGAAAGTGGCAGTAATGCATAACAGGACCTTGTGAAGCAGCGAATTAAGACGTTTACATTTCTGAACACACTGATGCTGGAATGTGAACTTAAGGTTGGAAATTTGAGAAGTCGAATTAACCACTCTTCCATTCTGAAAAAAATATACCTCTTTTGAGGGACTGGATAATTTGAAAAAAACGGTCCGTTTTCTGGACCTAGAAACGGACAAAGACCTTTTCTTGGATTTTCAACATCCGTCAATCTACCAAAAATTTCGCATCCGAGTGCTTCGAGGTCAAAAACGTCGCATTAAGTAAACAAGACAGTGTTCTTACGGCCCTGTTTTCACATGAGGGAAAGAGCTCCTGCTGTATAAACTTGGCTCTTTGCAATACAATGCCATAGAACAGCAAAACGTCATTTCTTCTAAAAAACGATGACTGTTTTTTTGGCGTTGACCATTGAAAGTACCCCTAATAATTTCGTGTTGAATACGACGCGAGCCGGAAGCTGAAGACAGGAATTAAAGTTGGTACTGGTGCTGTCATGAGTTTGATATTTTCCTCTGCTTAGCAAACGCAGGAAATGAGGTCGCATCATTTTGCTTAGGAAGTCAGTGTTCTTTTCAGGGTATCTTGTCATGCACGCGGTAACACTAGCAAACCTGCTGCACAAGAAGACTAAATTATAGCATGCCATTTACAGTTCAGGTTCTGTTTTTCCTGGCTGCGCTCTGGTAATTCATCGACCATATTCCTCACAAACAGCCAAAGGAAGCGGTAACTTTTATAATCAAGAAGCCCCAGCAGGTTCGCAAAGACCATTCCTCGTTGTTTTCCCGGAGTAAGTGGCACGTACCCCGGGTACAGCCATGCGTATGCTCAGATGTGAATTCTGTTCAGTTGAATACAAGCCACTTGAGATTAACGATCTTCCCCTGGACCACAGGGCAAGTACTCGTACATTCAGGCAGCATACAGGGATCAGGCTTGCACGCTGAACTCAGTACAAACTAATTTTGGCCGATGTGTAAGTGTCCGGAACCACACGCCTTTTCTGCTATCCAGTGATTAGGATAAAACTTCTACCTCATAATGCCAACATGCGCACACAAACATTAAAATTATTCAGTCATTTTCCACAACCACGTGAAGCGGCAGTATTGCTGTTCTATCCGACTTAAGTGCAGCATCCTGGATCAGCAGATCTCGTGACTGAAATGTACAGCTACGTTCTATGATTGCTGTTAGGTCAGTAAACGCACACCATCGTGCAATTCATGAAAGTGGAGAAAATAAAGAAAAACATGAGAAAATCAGGGTTAACTGAGGGCTACTCTATTACAGTAATAAAGATGAATTTTAATTGCTGATGATGTTCATAAAAATCACACGTTAGGTGTTAATCCCAAAAGCCTTCAGATAATGACAGCGTGCAGGTCATTTTAATGCCTTACCACCGATGGATGAAAGACTGCTGTTGATAATGTACACTTCCAGCCAGTATTGACGAGAAATACTATCAAAATGTGCTTATGGTTTACCACAGGTGACTAAAAAGATCTCCAATTCATTCACATGAGCTACAGGAAAGTTTTTTCCAGGAAACGATAGTCATCGCCATGGAGGTATTGAATCGGGGATTTACCATCCAAATGGGTTTACAGGAGCTGAATTGTAGGAGTTGAATTCCAGTTACAAATGTTCTACCTAAAAATGTGATCTACTCAAGGGCAAAATATTGCTGAAATGAAGAGCTGAAATACGACCAATCACAGAATGCCACGTGTATGTTGCATTGCTATTTAAGATATTCATAGTATTTTTAGTTAAGTATTACTACCTAATGAACAAATACCACACGCTAGAAATTGAGGTGGGCGAAATGTTTAGTGGGATACTCTCCAAAGGTTACAAACGGCTTTTGATGGAAATGGCTCTTAGTCCAGTTACAGCGTGCGCAATATTAGTGGAGTATCAAATCCAAAAATCTGTAGTTTTTCTTTATTAAGTAACAAAATTTACACTGTGAACTTATTAAAAATTCAAATTTTTACGACAAAACTTCATTCTCCGGTCTGCAGTGTTATCGACAGAGATTAAGTTATTGGACTGGCTGTTTTATGGCTCATATGATTTTCTTAACTCCATGTAGTATAAAATACCTTTCTGCAACTCGGAAGAAAGAAGAGTTCTCTCTCAAATTTACGATTTTAATGTCACGTGCAAACAATCGAACAGTGAAATGCAGAGAAATGTACAGGCGTGAGTACGCAGAGCATTGTGCTTGCAATTATGCGTACATGTATTGGTAAATTCAAAATTTTTACTAATTGAGCAAAGCAATTTGCGGTTGTACATGCATTCGGTGGTTGGCTAAATGGAACTGCTTAGTGTTAGGTTCTCGGAGCGCACAGCCCACTTATTTTCTATGGAGTAGACTGCATCTACTAAGTGCTAACACTTGATTTTAATAAGAGAGGTCCACTGTACGACATGCTTGTAGAACAAACTTTCTCTATGTTTTGAATTTCACAGCCTGTAAACTCATAACACCTGCTGTCTTTTTCCACAATCTTGACAATTAATCTCATTCAACTCAGTCAGCTGCTAACTTACCATGAAAAAGTTACATTTACACTTGACCCAGTATACGTAGCATCTACACGCACAGATATTTCAACTAATCAAAATGTCCCTTCAAGCGAAGTGGTGATTTCCAGGACATCATATAACTGGAAAAGAATTGTATGTACCAATTTTTCAGCTTGAAAGTCGGAGTCATCATCAGACAGAGGCGAAGGTAGGGGTAATTTATGCATAGGCGGTGCTGTATTTAAACGACTTAGTTGTAACGCCAATAAAAACCACCAATTTGCGACTTCTATACACGTCCACGATGATGATGTCTGGTGAAATGATTGTTTATTTGCCGGCATCCGGTTTGCTTATTACTTCAATAGTTTCACCATTGTTTTGCCATGAAAGTATGATCAGACGAGTACTGTGATGGATGCAATCATCGGCACTGAATGCGGGAGATAATAATATCGATAAACGCGCGTTTGCATAGTAACCGCATTCTATAAAGACTTTACCTTTGGTGCGGTTAGACTAGTCATCTGCTTCTGTCTCTGATGATGGCTCAGAAGAGAAATACGAAATTTGAATGAAAAAATTCTTGTCCTTGTGATCATGCATCTTCCTTTTTGGCCGATTTTGGCAAAACAAAATGACCGCATAAGCATTCGAACATGTAGCGGTATGGCTTTAATAGAGTCGGTACTCGTACCATCAGAGGCGTTGGATATTTTAGTATATGTGACGAGCCAAATTTAAAAGTTGGTCAGTTAACGTTTTTAACTTTAAAAGAAACATCAAGGATAGATATCTGTTGTTCCAACATATTATTCTTTTGACTTGGGTTCATATTGGACTCAGAGATGAGGATACACACTTCCTACAAAATAGTAATCTGTTGCGTAAAGAGAGCTCGAAGCACAGAAAAGGCAATAGGGTCAAGTTTGATCTTAACTAAAATCAACGGTTAAGAGTAAACATGAAATTGTCACAGTCACACATGGTGCACACACGAAAAACATAAACTGAACCTTCGAACTTGCTCTACATCGCAAAAGAGCCTCATGTATGGTTTTAATTATTTACACGAAATAAACTCATATGTCAGCTGACATTTAACCGCAGAATTTCCAGTCACACACTTTTTGTGTTTGGGTTTCAACACTAGAGATAATTATCAGAAATAATATCCAAAAAACGCCTTGAGGACGGTTTGGTTGATACCAACGCCTCCTAAATAATTAATACTCTCAAAAACCAACCAGCTTATTTTGGTTAAAACTGATGTATTTTGGTCACGTAACTTGTCAAAACGTTATTGAGTAAGTGAGCCTTGATAGCAATGAAATCTGCTAAGTATCGCCACTGTTACTTGGTCGGGAGTGAAATGGGGATCAGCTTCACCGCTCACATTCAGCATTGAGAATCTGCACCCCAGACTAAAGTCACTGCAACACATGTGTCATGAAGTGGGAACTGCGCACACATGCATACAGTCTCTGAACCTCAATTAACAATCTAGTTTTTTTTCAATTTTTCCGAAATTGAAGTTGGATGGAAATAGTAGCTGTCTGCACTTCCAACTAGCCCCCGTGTTTTGAACATTGTATTTCGCTCAATTTGTATATGTTACTGATTGCATTTCGGTAGGATGTAAATTTAACGTAATTATTCCACTGAAGCTAAAGGATTTCAGCTCTAATTCAGAAAATTGGGGACCGAATGTGAAAGTCTTTTCCCTGAAGGGTTTACTACAAGTTCTCACATTACTTTCTAAAGAGAGAAACAATCATAAAAGGGCTAATTTTTCCTTTCTGATGTTTGATGATAGTATAAATAGGATAAAACTTTTCGGCCTAAAAACTTATCCCAACTTCGCACATTAATACATGAGGAATTTTCAATTTATCTGGAATACACAGAAGCGTCATGCAGTAGCGCAAAATTAGCAAAAAACGCTTTTGGACTTTGAATGAATATTTGCGTTTAGAGTCTGGCAACTAGGTCACACCAAACTTTGAAAGCGGTATGAATAACACAATCTAATGAAGAATTGAGAGCCATATTATCGTTTTTGCTATCATCAATATTCAGGGGTATTTGTCAAGGATGAAAATAAGCTGTTACGCCAGTGAATGGACATAGAAGCAAAAATTCTCGAGGAAAACCGTATTCAAATGGTCAACACACATGTTGCTCAAGCATACTAGAACTCGATGGTTAAATAGCTAGATACAAAGTTGTGGTCTGATCTCCCAAACACACTACTGACAGTGTTATGGTCATAATATGGAAACTATTGTTATGACTTAGTCTGTTGGTTTTAATGCTTAAGTTACGTCCATTTTTTAAGAGATTCACCCCGATACAGCAAAAAGATTTATTATATGCCCACCGCAGCAGGACTTGAAAATAAGAAATGCCCAAAATACAGGTGATGTCAGGCTACATACCAGGGAAATTATGACTAAGGTTAAGATACGTGTCAGGGTTAGGGGCATGGTTAGTGTTAATATTAGGATATACAGTTAAACTTTGAGTTAGAACTGGTGTAAGCATCAGGACATGAAATATGTACCCTTTCTGCATTCCTAGTTCCACGTCTAGCTCTGAGTAATAGGTGGTTTGACTGAAACTTCAGGCAAGATATATACAGGATAGATATCAATAACCACACTAACAATACCAACAAAGACAAGGGGGTTTTGTAGCCAGTCATACACAACCCCAGGTGGTGCCCCACTCGAGGCTCGAACCTGCGACCTGTTGATCAGAAGAACAACAGTCTAAACATTGAGCCACGGGCTCGATGTTTTGCCAATTTAGCCCGGGGATATGGACTTTCGTTGATGGAGGCACACCAATCGCTAACGGAACCAACCCGTCCCGCCCTGCCTTGGGGCCCATTCTCGAGGCCCGCCAGCAGCAGTCGCACAATGCCCAGTAGTTTTATAGACCGATAAGCAATACCGTCTCTCTGAACTGCTCCGTGCTGTCTCCGCTCTCATCATCGTTACTCCTTTCATCATTATAAACGTGATTTAAGCTACAGGAGACTGCTATTTGAGCATATCTCATAACCTGCTTGGGGCATGATCTCTTATCGCAAGCTAGCTTTTATTCGCTTTCAGACCCCCTTTCAACCGTCGCGCTCGAGGTCACCGTAGTAGTTTTTTAGTTTTTAGTTTGCAAAGTCCTTGATGGTTTCTCCGTATAAAATAAAATCTTACTTCCTTAAGGTGGTTTTTATGCTAGCCAGCACCTTTGTATTACTTCAAATGTGGATAGATGCTTATGCTTAGCATGTAGGAAGAAATATCTTGGTGGACAAAGGGACTGCAAATTTGGTGGTTTTAGGGCTGCAGAATAATCTATTCTCGAGGTCCCTATACAAAAATGTACAGAGCAAAAAGAGAACACTTTTTTTGAAACAGTTATTCCAGAATTTTCAGCCGAAATGGTCTTTTTAAACTATTAATCTTAAATCGCATTCGTGCCGATGGGACAATGACGGGCAACAACAACCCATGACAATGGGTAATAGGAGAGAGAGAGAGAGTTGAGGGTTTAATGTATACTTTAAGGGAGGAGGCATAATTATGATCTAGGTCTGAGATCAGAGAGTAGGGAATGTGTGTCAGTCAGATTTGGGGGTGTTTTGTTGCCGCAACCCTATTCGGATCACCAGTGAGGGTAGCCAACTAGTCTGAAAAGATCCTTCTGTTAACTGCAGGGTCACCATCCCAGTGGTCTAAAGAATCTCGCTTAGGTAGAGCCCGAAAGCACCCCACAGCCCCTTGTCCATGACTTCAAATGCCACCGTCAACCAGTTCAGACCTGACTGTAACTGAGAGAGAGAGGGTTTAATGCGCTAAGCATAGTGTTGCTCTAAAATTTGCTTGGATAGGCGTTAAGTCGTTCGAACAATATATTCACTATCAACATAATATAAAAGGGAGTTTTTAGATGCATATTGCAAATGTTTGAAAGGAAAATGTATTCTTATATTAGAAGTAGATAATGATTCTCTCTCTCTGTTTGACAAGCTAGGCCACCCCGCAACCACCGCACTCATCTCGTGTTATTGGCCGTTTTTTTCTTTCACTGCTCTACGGAGGAGTATGTTATTTAAACGCCACGATAACGCATGACAGAAACCGGTGCTCACCGTATTTAAGGATAAATATATAGTACTTCTCTCTAAAAGCTATTAAGCCGAGAGTCCCATGACTTCCTACTATAGATTCAGATGAAATTCAGTGCAACTGAACGTATCTGATACTGTCACGGATGATGGGTTTGACTTGGCATCCGAACATCAGGCGAATAAAGGTCTTGTCCCAGCGATTGCATCTACTTCTTCTCAATGGCACACATTGATCAAACTTTGATCACTTCTACATTGATGGTGAAATAACGTGATTTAAAAAATTAAAATAAAACGTGGTTTAAAAAATTAATATCCTCTTATGTAAGAACAGGCGAAAACCTTTCCAGTTTTACTATATAGGCTCCAATTAAGGCAATTTAACTATTCCTCCTACTTTTTTTTAAAATCCACGTTCGTGAGTGCGAAAGGATAATATTGATACTTTCCATTGCGATATTTTGATTAGATTATTGTTCGAAGAATTTCCTCAAATAATGTTTCGTGGCTGCATCTTGGAGAACTATCTTTTCGTTGACATTTGCATGGGATAATTGCCGAATATGATGCTATTGCCAAAAGCACTCCTAGGAACATAATTAAGCTACTCTTCATATCTTAATTTAGACTTAAAGCAAGGAAAAACATATAAGCACGTTCAGTTTCTTGGTAACGTCCTCTTCTCTGTGAAAAACAAGAACACTCATGCTGGTCTGAGAAATTCGTCCAGGTCATTCATTGGTCTGATAATGATGTTAAAATCTGTGTAGACAAATGCTATGTCATCATAAATTACTTACTAAACATTTTCAATATTGTTACTGACTGTTTTCAGTAGGTTAATTTGTGCAGAAATCTCATAGCCGCGGAATTCTATAGGAGCTATGAGCAGAAAAATGCTAAAGGTAATGCCATATTTCATACTTTTAAATCGGCATTCGTTAAGAATTGATCTACAGCAAGGATCCCCTATAAGAAGATAGCGAAATTTCTATAACCTACTTTGCGCGTTTCACAAGAGTAAACGGCCGAATATAATTCATCTGCGACATATACAGTAGTTTTTCCAGTCGGTTTTGCTTCTTAGAGGCTTGGAAACGGTTAAACTTAGTTAGCCATAAGGAGAACAGCTTTTTGAACAAAGTAAAATATCGGATTTTATATATTGCCTGCAATTAATCCCTCCCACTTTTGAACCCCGCAGTGGGCCCATGAGTGACTTTTAGGCCGTACCTATTTAACACTGTCTTCACAGACTATACACCAATCCTAATGGTAAAAAAACAAGATTAACTGGCCTGATAACGCTTGTCAAACGCAATCAAATTCTTGTTTCACGTATATAAGACTTCATTGTGGAGAATGGTAACTGATCTCGCATAAACCAAAGTATGATATATGCCAAAGTACGTAAGACTCTTTGTAAAATGATCCTCATCTCTTTGTATGACCGACTTAGTCCGACAGTTTTTAATGTCTGAATACACAACTGATTGTCAATCATGTGAGTTTAAAGTACATCAGCCCAATAACAGAGGAAAACGCGCTAATAATAAATGAAGCTAAAGCACAAATTATCGGTCTTGCTCTCGCTTTCCTCTCGCATGCACAAATTAATCCAACTTCTCTGTAGTAAAAAAACTTTACCCAGCCTTCAAACACCTTCACAAAGACCGTCAAGTACTTTAAATGAAAATATTTCAAGATTTCTGATAGTGCTGACATGGAAGTCCTGCCTTGTGGATCAATTTTAAATGCAGAATAAGAGTCAACATCTGCTAATTCTAACTGTTAATAATATAGTTTACTTTACTGGATGCTATAAAGGACAACCTCATATCGTGCATCTTGGAATATACATGGATGGAGCCTCACAGCAATAAGACGGCGAGAAACCCATTACCAGTAAGGATTTCAATAGCATGGGACAGATGATGGTGGTCTTCAGACCCAACAGTTACAGCCAGTTGCAAGTTCGATTGTCAATACTGAGGCTCTCCATCGTGTTCCACACAGCTGAACGAGCCAGGGAAGATGACTTGCGAGTAAATTAGTTTACCAACGGACTGGACTGGAGACGAAATCGGGTGCGGTAATGGACAAACTTAAAAAGTTCGTCTGTGTGCCACTTACACGCTTCGTCCGCGCAAGATGAACCAGGTTTTCACACAAAACTAACAGATGACTGCAATCTGATTAGAATTGGACTGCGATAGAGTTCACATTGCGAGGGAAAGCCATTGCAGTCTGACTCTTTGAGGTATCCCGTCATTTGGTAGCCTTCCTTATCGCAGTTTGTAGCACTTCAAGATTTATTCAAATAAACTAAAATATTCATTACGAGAAAAAGTCGCCAAAACAGTTATCTTCCCTGCGGAAACTGGGCGCAGGGGTCTGGTGCGGCGTCAGTTTGCTCCTGGGCGTGCTACCACACTCAATGTGTGGCCTTGGCTATGGGTTTTAGCGTCAAAGTAACGCAAGCTGTGCGCTGATTTGGACCCTGTATTTCTGCATGACAACTGCCATATGGCCCACTGCCGGTCCACACGACCGTTCGACCGTCGTAATCCGACGATATTCACCGTATGCTCCATACAATGGTGGTCCAGGGAGAGTGAATTGCGCGTGGATTATTTTAAAGTGAACTTAGCCTTGCGCTGCAACTACCGCACCCTCTCCGTCTCCTCACATGAGCCCGGTGTCATGACCGATTTAAGAAGAGCGGAGGCGGGAGACTGTGCAGGTGGCTGGCGCGGACGAGGCCCGCATATGTGCAATCACACCCCCTGTTTTCGGCATTTGCTATGGGAGCGCAGCCCGAATAATGACTCCCGTGTCCTGATGTGACCCCCATGTTGGTCAAACGCATCTACGACGTGGCTTGTTTAGGGGCACAAACACGACAGTTCGACCGTCGTAGTCCGACGATGTTCACCGTATGCTCCATAAAAAGGTAATGCAGGGACGGTAACTTGCGCATGGATTGGTTTTAAGTGATATTAGCCTTACGATGCATCTACCGCACTCTCTCCTCCTCCACAACCTAAGCCCGTAGTCATGCCAGAGTCAAGAAGACTGGAGATGGGAGAGGGCACTGGTATATGGCGCGGCTCGAGCTACCCCTGGGTGTACCACCACACCTGGCTCGGATCCCACGGAGTGGGAGTGCCATAAAGGCCACATTAGGAAGGAGCCATTGCAACCTGACTCTCAGTCCGCCAATCAGCCACTCCACACAAAACACACATTGGGCAAACCACGCGGTCCGAATTATCCCGTCAGTTGGCAACCTTCCAAGCCATGGCTTTTAGCGCACCGTGAAAGTTTGAAGCGCGCCAGATTGTTTATAGTGAGAAACATGCGCTGTGCCGTCAACCTCACTCTCTCCCCCACCCCCACAATCAAACCGCTGTCTGAGCCGGTCAGTTGTCTGATGCGGAAGTGGGGACAGTTGCTGGTGACCTCGTCTACGTGTACTACGTACACGACCTGGCCCCCCAAACACGAGCACCAGGATTTCACACAACAGGGGGTTGAACGGCTTAAATCTCACATGTGTGAGATAGCCAGAGGTCACGTTAAGAAAGAGCCATCGCAGCCTGACTCTCAGAACACCAGTCAGCCACTCCACACAACACACATTGGACTAACTGCGAGGTCTGAGTGTAATTGTCAGTTGGCAACCTTCCAACCGCGGTGCTCATCGTTATTCCACTCTCGACTCCTCCCCCACCTTAGCCCAGTGCCACACGCACACGTACACACCTGTAATACGAACTTTCGACTCTACTGACGATAGTTTTGAGACTTCCTCATGGAATCCTGCGAAGTGGTTGTACAGCTAAAGGTTGTCCGTGGCACGCACGGATAAGTTGCGGTTAACTTTTTAATGCTTGACGCTCGAGCCAACCTCTGGTCGTTTTGATATTTTCTTTATTAGCAAAGCCTAGTGGGTGAAGAATAGAGCATATGCACATGCAGCCTGTGCTGAAACCTGACTCCCTGGGGCATAATATGGACTTGGCCGCTCAGGACGGTCGAACTGACGTCGTCCGTTAGAAGAAAGTTGGATTTTCTAGCGTGAGAAAACTTAGAGCTTGATTCGTCTCTCTACTTTTTTTCAACGAATTGGTCGTTGTGGCAATGCAAATATTTACAATATCTGAAAGAAGAGTTGTTATAACATCCAAATGGGGACAAGATCCAGTTGGGCAAATGGCTGACAAACGACGGAAAATGCAGCGAATACGCTCATTTATAATCTCATGTTTCCTCGATATTTATTTTTTTCTGATAATTCTTCGCTAGAAAAACCATCGCTTTGGCCTTGAAATCGTAAGCCAGAATGACCCATTTCCTAGATTGCAATCAGGATAAACCTTTTAATGCCATGTAGAATGTCCTTTATTCTTAATTGCACTTTGGGCATCAAAAGGAGGTTGGAGGGTTTCTTACGGGGCGAAAAGTTTGGACAGTAAGACAGGCCAACTTTGGTGTCAGCTTTGTTGAAAGCGCAAATGAAAAAGCGCTTCACGGTTTAAACCGTAGTTGATTTAGTGGCAAATGTCATAGAACCCGATACTTCTTTCAAAGAAAAGGGAAGATGTACTCCTCCGGTTGTAAGGTGAGTTCTGCAATTGAAAAAAATATTGGGACATAACTAACTGATGGGTGCATTTTAGGCACGAGTTAAACATGTAACAAACACGAGATACATCAGCGGAACTATCCAGAAAATTAGCGAAACATCTCAAAGTCACGTCCACACAGTCTATTTCAATCATTAATGGAAAAAATCCATAAAAATATAACTAACCTGGACTTATATAACAATTTGAAAATATCAGAAACCCAGGCAAAAACAAAATTTTAACACGGAGCAGATTGGTGACAAAAGACAAAGCTAAGTCAGCACTGAGATTCCAGTCAACAAATCTTGTCCACAGCCAATCCCACAACTAAGCCAAGAAACTAATGTAAATATGACAGGGTTTTAGATATTTCTAGGAAGGATGACATAATGTGAGTTCAGGACTTCAAGAATAGATCTCTGCGCATAATAGACAAAGAGCTGTTGTCCAAATTTCATAAAAAAACTGCTGAATACCAGGATATATTTGAAAAGCTGATTAAATGCTTAGAGGATGTATACAATCGGTATTCACCAGACCCAGTTTGTGAAAAACTTGGCAACCTCAGAGAGATTTATCATCACATCAGCAAGGGGAAGGCTTTAGTACAGCCAACCCACAATCAACCGAGCTACTCGGTTGCCACCGGGAGCCATGACTTTAATCACAATTGAGTCAAGTTACGCGCCCAGCCTACTGCAACATACAAAATCAAACCATTCTGATACAGTAAGCAGACTGTCCAAGAAGGATTTTCCAAGTAATCCATAAAGAATCCACCAGACAACTACCAGACAGAATTATTCAACAGAGGGTTTGTTACATTTAAATAATGCGTTTGACCTAGTTGTGAAAACTCTGGGATCACGGTAGGATTTTAATTCATGGTGGCAAAGGGAAGGCTCTAGTACAGCCAAACACTTAAACCACCTGAGCTATGAGGCTTCAATGGAAGCCGTGCGTTTAACCTTTATTGGTTCAAGTTACCCCAGGGGCCGTGCGGTTTATCCCAATTGCGTCACAGTCAGTATTATTGCATATAAAATGACGATGGGATTAACTATTTTTGTATAATTTAGAACAAAACTTCGACAAGGCGTTTAAGCCCTTAAAGTGAAAATCGATTGCTTATTAATGCACTGACACCCGAGTTTTATTAATACATGAAACACCTTAGTTTTTAAATAAATGATTGTGCTGACGATTTTAAAGACATTCTATCTTCTGCGACTTTGTAGTGGGTGGTTCAAATAGATGATCATGTTTCAAAGACAGAGCTAGCGTTGTGGGAACTCACAGTGATAGATTGTTTATTCCTTGTCACGGAACAATCCATAACTTTGCTCTATACTAGCATACTTCAGCAACGATACCAGAGAGCAATTAGGCAACCGCTGGCAATCCTATCATTTTCCTTGCCATCTGCATTTGACGAACACTAAGTATCAAGTAAACATACGTTGTCCTTTCAAAACTTAACAAGGTACACCCTTTAGCTATAAAGGATATAGATGAAACATAATCTATCCCATTTAAACAACATGCCTCAGTAGCAGAATCTATTTCTTCAACTGAAATCCATTGAAGAAAGTTAGTTTCCTTCATCTTATGGATTAATGAAAGCTACAGATAGTACGCCAATCACAGGAATGCTGCTTTTAAGCGTGAAGAAAAATAAATACATTACATTCTCTTCATGAGATTATGACCTTTAACTTAATTGGAAATAAAACCATCATTTATCAGTTTATTGTTGCCAAATGAGCCCGTCAAAACGAACTATTGCTGTTATTTAATTTTTGATCTGTATAACCATCTTATCCGGCTAAAATACGTAAGGGAAGGAAGGATTCCTACGCACGTTTGAATTCTATTGCATAGATATTTAGTTATCAAAGTAAGCAAACCAGTTAGAAGTAAACAACAACCAATAACCAGGACAACACGGTGACGAAAAACCGATTGCGTAATTGTGAGAACTTACTGCGTATATAGCCTGCGTTTTCTATCATTTAGTTGCACCTTTACTTAGTACGCTACTTGTTGATAATTTAAAGTAATTATCCCTGGGGCAAAAATTTATTTTCTCTTGAATGTCTACTAAGCGTTCCTTACAACTCACGTACTTGACATCCTATAATATTGGTTAAAAGAATTGTTGTGCTGAAATCATTTATATGAGTGACCCTGTCCGATCTGAAACGATTGGTTTTGTTAAATTCATCCAATGAACTAAATACTATTAAGAAACGAAATTAACACATTTTTTCGGATAAACGAGCTTAGATTCGGTCGGAAAAACTATGTGACTGTTTACGTCAAACTAAGTTGGCTGCGGGCTCGGGCTCCGTGGATGAGCCAAATCTTTCGCACTAGTGTCATTCAATGGCACAAGGGTAGGCGCTGATAAGGTAATTGTGTTGATTTTAACTTTTTTGTAGCTAATAAGGGCCAGTGAGGAGAGTTGTGCCTTAAAAGATCTACACCTTGATCCATTTGGTTGTGAGGGACGGCACATTGGCATATTAGACTTGATGGGATTGAAATACGGAGAGGAACTAAAAAAGCATGTAACCAATTCCCTCGGAGAATTTTGGACTTCACAGATTACACTCCCGACCAGATTGTAACCATCGTAGGTTAACGATGTCCACCGTATGCCTCACAGCATGGCGGTACAGGGCCGGTGACTTGCACGTGGATTAGTCGACTTTTGCTGCATCTACCGTACTCCCTCTTCCCTCACCGGTCTTTTCCCAGTGTCAAAAAAAAGTCATGAAGACTGGATGTGGGGGTGGGCACAGGTGGCCGGCGCGATGGAGACTACGCTGATCGTACCGCTGCCACGCCTGAATCAGATCTCACGGAGTGGCTGGTGCGGCATGAGCCCGCATCTACGCGTGCCACCACACCCCCATTTTTGGCATTCGTTATGGGAGTTCAACCCGAATAACGCCTAGCGTGCCCTGAGCTGCCCCCCCTTTGGTTGGCAGGTGCGGCGTGAGCCTACACTTACGGTTGCCACCACGTCCTCTTGTTCGGCATTTGTTAGGACAGCCTTACCCAAGTCACGCCTGCCGTGCCCTTATCTGGCCCCCGTTTTGGACCAGCGCATCTATCACACTTCGCAGAAATGACCTGTCGGCTGACAATCAGTATGCGAGACACATGCACCCGTAAGGCCGCTTTTAAAGTGTCGCATAACGTCGATCAGTTAAGCAAAAAGACAGCGTTTACATTTTTGGTTACTTACCTTTGCCTTTACAGTAGACGGTCGTCCGTGGGTCAAATGATTGAAAAAGGAATCAACAGTAACTTTAAGAAATACTAGACTCTTTCTAGTTTAGGATTTGTATTTATACTTACTGTCAGATATGTCTATTTGAATAGGACGTTTTCACTATAGATGCAGAATCCTGCTGGTCGAAGTGCATGTTGTGGTTGCGAAATGAGGCGGAAGGGAAGATGACATTTGTTTTCATGGTCTGAAACCATAAAAGACATGTCAGCGAAACGTAGGAAAAAGTTCAACGATAAAAAAGCAATTTTATATAAGACGCTTTGGTAAATTCAAAGGCTCCCAATGACTATTAAACGTTTAAAAAACCGACAGTAGCATTGTTTTTTAACCCCCGAATACTAGGACCAGCAGCTTTAATTTGTTACATTTAGATGAATCTATCCAGAAAATATTCTGCAAAATAGGGAATTATGAAAAATATACTACAATAGGTCGGCTGTCCAATAAGATTCTTAAAACTGATAGATCTAAGGCACAAAGATACACAGTAAAAAACTGTGAGATTATAGTAACAAAAATAGGAAACTCGGTGGTCTTGGCAGACAACTTTGTCTAAATAAAAGAAATTCATTCTGCTATTATTGCTAGATTCTCAAGCCCTGAAGTAAGGAAATTCACTGAAGTAGTACAGCTTAGATTATAAAAAAACGGAAATACAAGTGTAGTTGCCCAGTAATCTGGTAATGCTCAGTCAATTTTTTCATCTGATTAACTACTTTATTCGCATGCCAATTAGTTTGAACAGTATTGATGGCAGATTATGGGAGTACTGTTTTCCAAGAAGCTCAATTTACAACACGTGACAAAAACCTACTCACTTTGCTTCAAACCTTTAAAACGCTCCAAAGCTTCTTATAAATTCATACAGATGTTTAACTAAACCAACTTAACTCAGTCAAGTAATTAGATTGTCAGATAATTTAGCATCCTAAATATACATCCAGGACTCTATTTTGAAAGGAAACTGATTACCTTAACTCAGAGTAAGTAGTTTGAATAACCAGTCAGTAATCGAGGAATTACCTTAAATATAGCAGAGAACGCCAAATACTTGTTTGATTTTTATTTAATATCTAGACAGTTTTGATATATACTTTTCGTCTATTGTGTAATTCTTTTTAACTATTTATTCTATTAAAAAGAACAGTTTATTAAAGTAATCCCCAAAGTTGATAGCATTTTTTAAAATTAACATCTGTCCTTCCGGCCTCTGATCTACCTGTTTCTATTTATGAAGCTTCCTTGTACCTTCATTATTAATCCTATTTGCCTATTTTTAAATAGTATTAAAAAAACAGACAGTCTACAAAAGTGTAAACATCAAATCGTCGCAGTTCAAAGTTCTTTAATGCTTTGCATGTGCACTTCTTTGCTGTCCTAATGCGATGGGAAATAGTTCCAAAAAACTATAGGCTGTCGACACTCCTCTTTCCTTGAAATAATATTGCCCTCCCTTTTGGGCACGACATCTCCAGTTCGCATTTTTTGCCGACAGAACTGCCAAGTGACATTACCGTAAAATCATTGGACAGTTTGAGCAGGCGCTCCCCAGACACATGTCAGCGCGCAATTCGCTGGCGCGATCGTCAGACGAAAGACAATGCACTATCCCTTAGTTTGTCCCGCATACTCTTCTTGATCACGTTTTGGTCATATTTGGGTACCTTTGAAGTCCGACGCGCCCCCTGAGTAAACTGCGTTCACAAAAAATCGGTTATATCAAAAAAATGAAAAAGGGGACTTTAAGAGTTAGTGCACAGTTATGAGAGACCGCTACGTACTTACCGCCTGCCTGTTTTGTTACCTCATCTGCCGACCATGCCTGTCTGATGAGTATCACGTTGTTGCTCCAGGGCCCTGCGTCGTGGAGGGGGATGCCTACTGCACGCGGAGAGTTGCCAACAGCGTCTGCTCCCCAACCAAGAACGAGTGTTTTTGTCAACCCTCATTTGTGGCCATCCAGGAGGAGTATGGTATAACGTGCAAACCATGTAAGTCCTGCGTACTGACGTCTTTTGAATTTTTTTTGCCAATACTATAGTTTTGCAGATTTAATTGCATGTGAGAAAGAAAACAGATTGAAAACTTAAGAAAATACAAAAGTGAATGCAATACTTATAGAGAATTTAAAAGCAGTGGGTTTAACCACCACTTAATTTAATGCCATCTTTTTGGCAATTTATCGTCAATAAAGATCCCAAAAAAATCTTACAGGCAAGTTGCGCATGAATCGATTATAAAAACGTATCCCCGTTGATTAATTTCCAATCCAAATATTAGGAGAATACGATCTTCTCTTTTAAATTAAATATTTCAGCTTATAATGTTTTGAGGTTACCTCAGTGGGTAAAACATAACCTTAGACCAGCCAACGCCATATAAAAACAGAAATTGTGAATCAGTGGCTTCGTCTGAACTTTTTTTACAAACTCTGAGGAACTTATTTATTCCTAACAACTGAGTGGTCTTTATGTATTAGTATGCTGAACTGGTCTGGACTTAAAATAACATACATATTAAGATCAGATGTTTGCATCGCTGTCTAAAAACTGAAGACCAACTACGTTTGGCTGGGGAAAACGTAGAGGAAAATCATTGTTTGTGCTTTATTGGAGTTCCTGAAAGAACTTCTATCTTTATGGATGGTATTTAAAAGCTAAGTAAATAAATTTTTGCCACGAGGTTTTCTTCTCACGGCATCATCTAAAAGGCCCACTTGTGTTCGTTTTTCAACTCACAAACATTAGTTAGGATTCCAATGTATCATCCTAAACACAAATTAACCATTTTTGGCCAGTTGTTTGTTGAAGTCCAGCGAGAAAATGGCGCCTGTCCATTCCTTTTTCAATCCACCTTACCTCAAATTGTGCGGCCTCATTAAGGATCACCTGGGTTACTAGTACAATAAGCTGCTTGTTAAATAGCCAATTTGTTTGAATTTCTGGCAGTTTATCTTATCTCCAAAAGAATTGCAATAACTTCCGTAAGTCCTGGATGCTTATGTTATTCAAATCATTTTGGCCAATGTCAAGGTTTTTAGATATTGAATAAACTTGGTAAAGAAAATGGTTTGAAAACTAGAGAGTGTTCACGAATAACGGCAATAATTTTAATGCCGAATTAAAAAAGCACACACGCATTTTCGAAATGTCGGCAGTTAAAGAATTGAGTGTTATGAAGTAATGGGCCAGGAATACAAATAAAAACATATCTATTACCCAGCCTTTTGTTGAACCCTAGGTTTAAAAATATCGTTACTGCCTTTCTAAAACTTTCTTAAACAGATTCCTCTCATAAGATTTTAATTGACCAAGTAGTAAATAAGAACCCAGGAAAGTAAATTGTAAAGAACACTTACATTTTTTACACATTTGCATGTTTAACATAAAATAATATTTAATATTATGGTATGTGCTCTGACATGAGCAAATTGTTTGATGTTATGCAGATGAAAAGTTTTTCGCTCCAAATTTCGAAGAAACCAGACACTTGGCAAACAGCTTACCGCACTAGAAAACCGGGTAATTAAAAATGTGTCAAAAAATTTCGAGTATCATAAAAAAGAGTAGCAGAGTTAAACGTTTTAGCTGGTGTTAACAGTAACATAATCTAATAATTTTTAACCGTGTGCAAAAAAAGCTTTTTGAATATTTATCAGTATTTCGCAATATAAAGAAAACACAAGTAAATAAATCTTATTTGCTTCGATTTTACGGATGTTGTGGATGGAAGGAAACCTGAGGAAAAAAGCCCAATTTCTCAAATATCTATGAATATGGAATTTATTTTAGTAACTTGAATAACACACCGAAAAATCTTGTTCCTTGTGGTTGGAAAGTTGTGGGTCCGGAAGGTGCAGTCAGCGAGGCAAAATATTGATCATGTCATGCAAACCTTTTCTTTTGCATCTTAGTTCGGTATATACTTGAGAAAACTAAACCACGTAGCCCTGTACGTACTGCTGACTGGATGTTTAACCTTTTGTTACTCTGAACTCCCTTATTTTATTGTAAAGTCCTGATGATGGATAATCGATAGTGTACGTTCGCCAAACTTGACTTCTTAAATACACCAAATACTTTAACAAGTATATGTTTACAGCTCACTCTGTCCTATGAACCATGCAGTGTTTGTTAAGACTTAAGCTGAAGCCAACAATTCAAATGTTCTAGATCTGAATAGCTGTGGTGGATCCAAAGGCATATATTACACACATACGAAATACAAGGACATTATCACCCTGAATATATCGTTTACGAAAATATTACATTACCCTAATAGACCGATAAGGAATCAACTAAGAAGTAATTTCTAAGAGCTAGTAGTTTCAATCGAATTTGTGAAAAGTTGCATAGAAAGTACTTGTGGAGTTTTATCGTCAGGTTTAACTAAAAACTAGGCCATTAAATTGACTAAATAGCTAAAAGAGACGCATTAAAGATTGGTTAAAATTTGCATGTGAAACTAAGAGTCGCATTCTGTTGAATGTTAGGAGCTAACTGCGCAATTGGAACCACCTGAAAGCACCTCACCAGAGATGGCGTTTATGATAATGGTTCGTTAGTGGCATTAGCCTTACTTCTTAGAATGGGGAAAATAAATTCCGTTTTAAAATAAATAATGAATTTAAATTCCTTAAAAACAAGTCTTTGACGTACACTGAATAAGCATGCGTATCATATCACTCAAACTTAAAGCTGAACGGAAGAGGACTTATTTGAATGGCTGCTGAAGATATTTAGCTTCAAGATATTAACACAAGTTACCTTATAAACGAACATTTACATAAACTTCAAGGGCTCTTTTTATATTTAATAAAGAAACCTTTGCATTTTCGTTTTTCGTAACTCCCAGCAATCCTACTCTCCGTAAAGGTTACAGTCACTTTGCTGCAGTGCACTAAATCTAGTTCTTTTTACATGAAACATGCCTGGCGCTTAGCTAACACTAACGTGGATATCTTCAATCGGAATGGCTGAAAGATCATAGCTAGTAATTTTTTAAATGCTGTGGTCCTGCTTCACTCCAATTACATAGTAATTATAAGTAAGAATAAGGGCGAAACTTTCAAATAACTAAATAATTATGTCCATAATTGTCTTTCAGCTGCCCTTGGAGATCACCATATTTGACTGAGCACAACCTCCTCAAAAAAATTCGCGCAGAAAACCAATGATTGGGCATCATGCTGCGATAGTATTAAAGGCTTTAAGTTAACAAATCGAAAAAAGTTGTTTATAAACAAAAACGTTGGTGTCTATCTTAGCAGTATTTTAAAAAGTAAAGAATACTCTAAAAAGTACACTGCATATGTGAGAAAATATGCATGTGGTAAACTAACGCTATATCATAGATAGCAATAAGGATAATTTCTCCAATATGTTTAACTGACGGCAACGTAACAGTTATTTATATACAGTTAATAAAAAGGATGAATATATGAAACATTTTGATCCTTAGTTTAACAAAACAGTAGAAAATGTGCGTTGGTGAACATGCAAAAGAATGAAGGTCGAATAAAGAATGTAGATACAGTTGAATGCCTCCTTATGGAGGACGCAGCTACGTCTAGCCAGAGTAAGTAGCACAATTCTGCGCAATTTATAAGCGCGTTTACTCACGATATTCCCAATGCAGTTCACAAATTCAGCTTGTGCTTGGAATATATTAAATATTTGTTGAACCATCTTAAAAATGAAGATCCCATAAGCTTTGCGGTATAATACACTATGTTTGTTAAGCCATGTCGCAAAGTCACCCTACCAAAACGTCATGCCAGAAGGTCCCAAATGTTAACTTCGGGTCGGCAATTTCTTCAGTATGAATTTTAATCATTTACCGCAGATTTTAATGATCATGTCACATTAGATGCAAATGCAAGTCTTTGTAGTCGACATATTATATCTTAAGAGCTCTAGAACTGCAATGAAGTTGTACTCTAGGCTGGACTTTTGGGCTATGAATTCCTCTAGATATACATAAGGTACCTTTGGATAATGAACCGTGCTCTTTTAAATCCAAAATGCACGGGCATGTATAGAGCATTGTTGAAAAGCCTCTCAATTTCAGCTTGACTTATATCGACACTTTTCTGGACAAAGCCAGTTGTTAAATAGGTTTTAAATAGATTTGATTTGTGCCTTTGACACAGTTATGAAAAGCGAGGTGACCTCGGTGGCATTCAAACCCACACCAGAAATGTCGAAGGCTTTACTATAACCAACGTTCTAACCAAAATCTGACAAAATCCTTTACATATTAATTGTGCCTAGTCACCTGGTGGATTAAAGATTAATAGCTTAAGGGAATCCTGCTTGGATAGTCAGCTTACTGTAGCAGAATTGGTGGATTCCATACGTGACAGTAAGCTGGGCGGGTAACTTGACCCAAGTTTGATTAAACTCACGGCTCCCGGTAGAGCCTCGTAGCTCCGTTGGCTTGGCGTGGGTTTGAATCCCCTTGAGGCTACCGAGTTTTTCACAAGTGGGTCAAAGGATGTATTCCAATCTGCCAAAAGCCTCCGCTAATTAACTGTGCCTGATAGTCATCTGGTGGATTCTGCATTGATTGCTAAGGATATCTTGCTAGGGCAGTGAATTAATTATAATCAGCATTTTTGGATTCCATTTTTTTGCAGTAGGCTGGGTAACATGACCTTAGTGTGAGTAAATTCATGGCTTCCGATGGTGACTTCTTAAATCAGTTGGCTAGAGGGTTGGCTGTACTAAAGAGGGTCTTCATTTGTTGGCTGGGATTTGAATCGCACTGAGACCGCCGATCTTTCCACAGCTCAATCAAATGAAAATCACGTGTACAGGATTTGCTTGCTGATGACAGTTTTTCTGCGATCGACACTAAAAATAATATCGAAAAGTTGCAGAAAATGTCTATGTAATTGCAATGCATCCCCTTTAAATGCGTGACATAAACAAGAGAACGAATGCATTAAACTCATCTCATTCATTTGCCGGGTTTCGGCACAAAAATAGTGAGACGTGGCCAAGTGTTATCACAGTTTGCAGGGAGCTCAATGCTAATGCTCTTTTGGATTCACACCTGGGTCTGAAATCTTTCTCGGTAGCAAATATTTAGCCGCAACTGTCAAAAATCGGGGTGCAGGTTCAGCGTTAAATACGCACACTGACATTCTTCTTCTGTTAATGCGTATACTCAATAATATTCAGACTCCATTACGTACGCAATTTCAACCAAGGACCTTGCAGACATAAGAATGAGGAGTATATACGCATCGCCGTAGTATTAGAAAGTTTACAGATAAGAAAGGATGTGCATTAATTTATTATAATGCATGCTTTGAGGTAAAGGTGTTTTGTATAGTGATGTTACTTTGGAACAGTTGCTTGGAGCATAACTCACTCCTAAGTTGAGGCGTGTTTGAACTTATTTTATTTTAAATTAGTATGTGATATCCGCGGGAAAATTCACAGAACAAATGTTACTGAAAGTAAAGTGGAAAAAATGCACACTATGGCCAAAAAACGTACTTTGGAGATTAAGGCTGCCATAAACTGCAGAGGAGAGAGTTCTTGGAGCTGCTGCCGTTAAACTTATTGTTTTAGAACGGTTAAATTTAATCGCACACCATGTCTATATGAAATAGCTTTAATGGCTTGCAAATTGCTGAGCAAGAAAAGCACACATTGTTTGCATCACAGTGTCCGCTGAGTTATCTGCCTGCATTTTATTACAGGAAGCGTCCTTGTTTCTCTGCAAAATCTGTTGACTGTGTTATTCTTTATTTAGATAACACTTGCACCATGTTTCAGACCATATTCCTTTTACGTATTTAACTGAATATGAACGCGTTTTATTCGGAAAGCGTCTTGATCTAATAAGTAGATATGAATTCCCAACTTTACTTGCCTGATTTAATAAACATAAAATGTTGGGCTTTCGAAACAAACCCTTAAGAGAACAAGGATTTGCCGCAAACCAAGGTGGCTTTTGGCGATACTTTTTAGACGGTGGATGTACGAATCAAATGAATGCAGGCAGGACTAAGCGCAAGATATAAGACAGTGTCCGTAGTACGCATAAAAGGCTTTAATAGTTCGTTAGCTGAAGTCGGCGTTTAAACACAACACATTGTTCCCGTAGGCCTAAAGCGCATATAGCCAACAATAACAGGCAAGCGCAGAGACGTCCAAACACCTGATGGGGAAATAATAACGTCATTGATAAACAGATATTTTCGTAAATGGTGACTTTGAGCATGCAGTTTATATAAAGGGTGGCTTGAATAAATGTTCGTACAAGCTGCTACAAGCTAGAAGAAGCATAATTTTTTGAGGCCATATTTTATGTAATCATAAGTATCTAGAACATTTTCAAAGACTGTCAATGTCTCCTATTCGTTGATCAGAGTCGCGGGGTTAATTCACAGGTGCTGCACCCCCTGGGGTTGGTTATGAATGGCTGACTACGGCTAATGAGCCAAAAACGGCCATTCCAGTCTCTATTGTCTTTGTCGGCTTTGCTAATCTGCCGAATCGAATTTTATACATGTATGATCACCATTGATGTTATCAGGAGCTTTTTTCCCACGAAGTAAGACAGTGTTCAGATAATTTTTATCCTATCAGTATTTAAATGTGGGCAAATATAACTTCAATTTACTGTTTACTGAATGTTCGACCACCACATCTAATTTAATTAAGGTTTTGGTTATTGGAATATAAAAACATTTTAGTAAGGGTATTCTATAAACTATAAGTGCAAACTGGATGAAAAGCATTCCACAGAGTCTAAACCAGATATGACTATTATAAAGAATAAAATACAGAAAATTTTTAAAATACAAAAAACACCAACCGACAACAACCAGTTTTTCGTCAAAAGCCTAGCAAAGCATATTTTTCTTAACCCTGATCTTAAAAAGAATTTAAAAGCACGTTTCAAGTTAAAACCTTTATGATAATAATAAGAAGATATTATTTGTGATAACACAACCCATAGTGTATGTATCAAGTCGTTGCATGGATATGTAAACCAGATGTTTTCTTTTCGTCTCAATAAATAGATCAGACTACTTATGGGCTTGAGTAGATAACATGATTTTAAGGTTAAAAAACTGTATGCTGCAGTCATAACGCGAACACGCATAAGCTATGCAAAAAAACCCACTCTGTTCAGCATGTTTTAAAGACCGTTCTCAAGCAATGAATTATGAAAACAATTTTCCAAATAGGTCCGATATTAGTAATATTTAAATTATTTACGCAATTTCACAAAAGGGTTGTTTATTGAGCAAGTTACAGGACTGTTCTTTTCTTTGAACTTCGGTACTCAAACGAGACCATCATAGGCAGTTCTGAAGCAATGTTTTCAAAGATGTGGGAGTCTGGGTTATGTATTTTTGGCTTAGAAGGCATTGTTAACTAACTATTCAACATATCATTTTGAGGTAAATTGGTATTCAAAACTGAAGTTTTTCGGTTGTGGACTGTTAAGTTCCTATTACATTAACTAAGCTAGACTTTGAACGAATAAAATTGCAAAGAGCTTTCTAATACAATTAGGGGTTTCAATATAAATAATCATCCAAAATAAGCATATGGCATTCCGTTTGCTAGGGGAAGGAAGTATTTAAATGCGCGTCTTTCCCGTGACCTTTAACGTTCGCAGGTGCTAGCTTTTCTACGTCCCTCTGAATCCAAAAAATAATGAAACGAAGAATTGAGCTTAATATTATTATTTTTTTGTAAAACATATTTTCTTCTCATTTTCTTATCACTTTACCCAAATTTTAATCGTTGAGTTCTTTTGAATTCTGTATGTAATTTTACTAACGTTTATAGTTTGAATGCTAATAGCAATGTTTGTTGCCCTTCGCTATTCAAAAAACTCTCTTTCACCTTTATTAAAGTTTTCGATGACTGTAGATTCATTTTACCATTTAAAAACGACACGTATAAAGCTGCAAAGTCTACACTACTTGAAGATTTATTTAGACCCTTACACATTTACGAAATATGGCTTTTCGAAAACCCAGAAAATGCTTCTTTTTCCGAACATAAATAAGAAAAAGCCTAAACAATCACAATATAATAACGTTAAAAACGGTCAATTTTCTAACTCACTGGGACGATTTAGGTCTGCATTAATAAATATATTAAATAATAATTGTGAAAAATCATACTTTTTAAGTAGTAATTTTCATTTTTTTGTGGCTCTTGACTCCATTCATTGTAAGTCCATGTGACAATTTACGTAAATCTTAAGCCCATTCTTGACAGAATAATCGATTATATTAGCGCATACAGTGACTCCATCAATTCAGTAATGTTTTCTTAAAATGAACTTCCATATGTAACAGATCATCGATATGTCGTTCGCAGTATTTCGTCCCCTAGCTCAAGGAGTGTAAGCGTGCTATTACCTGGAGGGCCAAAGGCGTCGTCAGATCAAAAGAGGAACACACATGTAGGTTTTTAAATGAGGGTAGATACCGATAGAGAGAAAAATGTCCGTCACTTTATTGTATGTCCTATGTAGGATTTTGTAGAAAATTTTCTGAATCTCACAAAAATTTCGAAAATTTGATTGTGCCTCACTAAAACTATTTGATGGTTGCATATTTCTTCTCTTACGCTCAGAAAAGAAACGAAAAACGAAGGTTTTCAATTGTTGAACTTGGAAAACATTCATTTGAGTCTGATGAGGCAACAAAACCTGACGATAACAAAATCGAAAGTTTTTATCGTGATAAGCTCCAAATCTGACTTATAAAATTTTAAAATATTTTTTATACATGTTATACGACTTCACATCTGCTGAAATGTGTCCTTCCTCGTTAGATTAATTCTTGACTTGGCACCATCCGCCAGCTCCTGAAGATGACACATAAACTTTAAGTGAGCTTTGCGCCGCTGGGAATTGTGGCATATTATGCACAGCAGAACACTTCGCAAACCTCGGAACCATTCGTCAATTTTCTGAATGAAATTAGATGCATATCAAGTTTGCCAAACAAATATAGTCTTTTGATCGCAGAATAGATGTAAAAGTAATCAAATATGTAAATAAGAACCGGTCGTTAGAAAACATATAATTAGGTTTCACAAACATGAACTTACCGTTTGAAAGGATTCACATGTACACTAGATCTTTATTATTTTCTATGTGAATCGTCTAAGCAGGTGACATGTCATGGTGCATGAAAGCTAATAATTACTATTTTTTAAATGTATTGACAATGCAGGTTCAACTTAATATTTGGTTGTCAAAAAGCACTTTAAATTATTTGGCTGTGTTTGCATAGTTAACGTTTCTAAACTGCTCAAATATTGGCTAGCCATACATATTGATCTGTATTTCAATATCGACCAACTATTTAGAGATTACTATTTTTGAGTTATAAGGAAAGAAAAATATGCCAATTTTCTGGCACATAATTAATGAAAAAAGACAAAGTCGATAAAAAAATGAAAGCAACTGCAAAAGGGTTTATAATAGTGACTAGTGTCGATATAATTTTAAAGGTATCTTTAAAAAGGGCTTTAAATCACACATCACAACCAGCAATCTTCGGTAAACGTTGATTTAAATGCACGAAATGCACCAGTTTCAGATGTCTTAAAAGACTTGTTTTGAGAAACCATATCACCTACAAATACTTTAACTAATTTTTAAGTATATGCCTTATTTTACCACATCAAGTGCTCTGCTTTCATTAATACTAATTCAATTTATTCTACTTAAAAAATCTATGTATTATAATGTAATTTTTCAAACCGTTTACAGATGGTTATAATGATATCAAATATGCCATTAGTGAAATAAGTGAAAGTTAGATCCAACCGTAAACTCTCATTTTTTGAACAGCACAAAATGCACTTGATACATAATGTTAACTAAATGGTCTTTCATTAAGCTGATGATAAAATTATTCTCATGCAGGTATCTGCCCGTGAAAAACATGTTTAATGCATTTATACGCAGGTAGGCGGACTTATTATCATTTATGAAAACTCAAAAGGAATTCAGGTCCATTATTAGGATGCCAGGTATGTGGTTTGGATACATTGGCCAGTAATTTTGGTTCCTTGGCAAAAGGGACCCTATATAGTTTGTTGTAGTCATGCCGAAGGACCGAATTTTAAGCATTACGCGGGAGCAGTTTTATCGTGCCTACCCGTCACTAGAAAAACTAAGTCGTTCCAATTACGAAAGCATCATCAAACCGATCTCTGATTTATCTTCCTAGCCCGACCTCATACTTTAGCTTCATTGGCCATCAGACTGCTCGTAGATTGAACAAAGTAGTTTTGCATTCTTTTCCACCACATGTTGGCCTTCTTAATTACGTTTTGTTAAGATGTATGCTTCAAAGTTTAGTCTGCATGTCATAGATTTGATACTATGCATTCAGAAATGGTTTTTATAAGAATCAGTGCTCAAAACCAACGCTATTAACGTAGATGAAAAAAACTTAACTGCATCAAAAGGTTACTTTATTTTAAAATTCAAAAATGCGTCTTTTAAGGACTTCTAAACATTCTTTAGGGAGGAACCCTTCCGCTGGAGATACATGGCAAAAGCCAGAGATGAGAAACTACCATCCCAGATTTTAGTTATAGGATTCAAAATCAAATGAAAGAGTACAATGGTAGCATCTTTGCAATTAAGGAAGGTTCTGAGTTGCCCATAAATAAATGAGTATAGTGACTATTTTGCCTCATACTTTAACTCAACGCATTCTGTGGTTCAAATAGATTTCGAGTTCACAGACCATAATTTAATTATGTTTTAACGTAGTAAACACAGAGGATTTCATGATTGTGTTCTGGCAGTATAACAACTCATTGTCCCCTGACATCTATGTATGTTTAAATTAAAGTTAAAAAATAAAAATCTGCATTTTCAACCCTTTTTAAACTGCACGTTGAAATTCAATAAAACAGACATGTTACACTAAATTCAATTTTCTTAAGTTATTTCACTGTGCACAAATATCACCACCTATCATATTAGGTAGCATTTGCAATATTTAAGATTGAATGTGTCTCGTAAACTTCCAACAGAAACGGGAAGTAGTATCTTCTTATCTTGTGGACAAGAAGCAATAAGTTGATGTTGACATAAAAACCAGGCATATGGTAACTACGTATCAGTGACGAAAAAGTTGCCGATACGTTTTTGCAATGGTCAACATTGCGAACACGACACAGTTAATTTTAACCCAAGACTTGCACAAATGGGTTAAAAGTATTAATATTTTCGCAAGGAAAACATAATATTTACCCCCCTAAAATGTTCCCGTATGTACTTAAAAATGAGCTATTTTTAAGCACATGACAAATAATGTATTGTATATTTTTGGAATAAACTACTTTAAATGACACTGTTTTTGTTTAAAAATGCAAATATTTTCCTTGAGTGTACTGCATCTTATCTTCTACCACCATCCTCTTAAGTGCTCACAAGTCTAACCTGCAGGGTGGACAAGGATTGCGTCCACGTACAGAACAGTATTTGCCACCCTGGTGCTGGTTTCTGTGCATGTCCCGGTGGAACTGTTTACGTATCTCAATCACATACTTGCCGTGAGTTTGCTTTCCGTAGCTTTTGTCTCTTTTGCATAAACCTACTTGAGAAATGTTAAACAGCTTCCAAAATTTGCATGGAAGATGGTAGCAGACCGAGCAGGAGTTTGCTTTCACTCAATTCTCGTTAAGGCATTACACACATCTGGCAACGTGCTGCATGCAAACTTATTAATACAATTTAGGACCCCGGGATAGAGAATTCGACAAGTGTTATGACAGGTGTAGATCCGGATCAAAGTTGTGCATCATAATACACGGTAACTTTCAAGCAACAGTGTTACTCAAAAACCTTCGCGTAGCTTATCTTTTGAAAGAAAGCCCGAATAGGCCTTATCTCTTGGCAGTTTTAACTCGTCTTACTTATAACTTATCTTCTTTACAAGAAAGCCAAATAGCCACGTTATGGGTGTGAAAAGCCTGTTAAAACGAATATCGCAAATTACGAACTTTTTGGAATTCTCTTTTTAATTTTTAGAAACGTATTCTATTTATATTCAAGCTTTGCTTAGCTATACTTAGAAATAGAAACCTCTGTGTTTGTTGACATGACACTAACAGCAGCTATTTCGGAAAATTTCCATACGTTCTAAGTCAATTAGTGCTACAATCTCTAACAGAAATTTCCCCTAACACTTCTTTCTCCTTTGAGTTTGACATGACACAGTAATCCGCATAATAACGGTGGTTAGTAACATACGCAGATGCATATTGCTGACAAGGACAAAATGGAGCGAAATGGACCCTTCTGGCTCAGCAGCCGTCATCACCCAGCCATACCCAACCTTAAGTTTTTGAAACCTCTGAGGGTCGAACGCTATTTCATTAAAAAAAGAAGGCTACTCGTGGAATTTTAACATTACTAGTTATTAGTGGTGAACTTTGCAAGGCCCGCTAGCAGCTGACGTCTGGTTAAGCGAGAATCACCTAGCTGAACGCAAATTTAAATTGTAAGAGTTTGAAAATATCATTTCACAATTTTCAACTAAAAGGTTTCCATTCATTATGGATAAAATTGGTACGCAACAGAGACAGCACCGCAGGTGCAGGTGTCGTTTGAAAATGACCAGTTTATCGTATTTAATATTAACAAAGGGTGGTGAATAGCAGTATCTATTGAGAAAAATGGACCAGCCCATGTACTTAAAAGATATTTCACATCTGGATGGAGGAGAAAACGAATGGCAGTTCAACTAAAAATCCCTCCGACATTTGAGGTGTTTTCATCCTCCTCCGCCTCCTCCTACTCCTTCTCTTTAATTATTTGAAATAATCTTTCTAATTTTTGAGCGAAGACTGTGCGCTACTTTAAGAATAGGTAAGGGTTCAAGCCAGTTATTTTCAGTGCAGTGTTAGTCTGGATCAGAAGGTCACGGATCTGCTGGAGCTGGCCGGACGGAGCGCAGATACAAGTCAAGCACTTTTGAGACTTTAGCATTTGCACTCACTTGTGAGTCATGCGTTCATAGTGCCCTGCAGTCAATGACCGAATTGCAATTGAAAAGTCAAGTCAGCACCCCTTTTTTCTGGTAATTAATATGCAAGTCACTACAGTTACACAGATAATTCAAATATGTGAAGTTGACACTCAGCGTACCCAGGCAGCGAGATTGGTGTGTTGGAGTCGTTTGAACTGAGTGAGGGTGGAGGTTGTGTAGAGTGTAAGCCATGTTTGTAGGTCGAGAACGGGAAGTGGACCACCGTCATAAAGCGGCTAGGGTGGCATGTGAGCATCAACTAAAGTTGGCGTCGGCCACGGAAGAGAGAGAAAGCACTTGTTCCAGCATCTTCTGGCAGCAGGGCACTGAATTCGCAAGCCACATAGTTACTGTCTCGGCTATTACTAACACTCGTTTGGGTAGGTCCTTACTGTAGTGTGCTAGTAGACGGTAGAGCTCCTGGAAGGCTTATTTGGCATTGGTTTACTGGTTCATATCGACTTTAGGTGTGAGAATTGAAATTTTAAACCATCGACTTTCTCCTTTACCTAGGCACGCAGATGTACCCACTTAGACTCTTTTCCCGATGACTTATTTAAAGGCAAATGTAGCTCACTCCATAGGAGAAATTGAGAAGCAGGTAGGAACTAGGAAAACAACACATCAACATGGCCTTCAACGTGAGTCAGTTTTTACCTCTCCAGCGAAGGAGGTGAGAGCGCGTAAAGAATACACACGGGTTTGCCACGGGAAATCGCCCATTATCACTGTCATCAGACGCCGTCTTACACGTTTGCTTTAAGCGCCCTTTACGAACGGCAGTCACATGAGCATGTCTTTCTTTCCTACAAGTTAAAATGGAAAGCTTCGCAAGGCTCTTCAGTATCCTGGCAGATGAATCTGCAGGTCATTTCCAAAAGTATTAGGAACCCAGATAAGACACACACTAAACTTAGTTTGGTATTTAGGAAAAAAACCATGAAAAATAATGTTTTGTCCCATCGATGTTTTCTTTCGGAATAGTATAAGTTGGATAGATCCATCCTCTTGCCTGTGTTGAAGGGCATCGAGGAACTCGATTTTGTTATCCAGCGCAGACTGCCGAACACATGAGCTAGACATTCGCACTGTTACACTTCGAGATCAGGGTGTCAGTGTCACTCTTATAGTTTTTCAGGTATAAGATATCATGCACCTGCCGACCGTTAAATTCTAGGTCATAAATGGTATCATTTAGACTCGTCTGCTCGAGCATGCCCATGCAAATATTTGTGAGACTATGTCCATTTCATGAACCCATCGTAACACCATCGGTTTGTCTGTATTACTGGGCATTGGAGCGAAATTGGACATTCTGTGTGCACCACGTCGGTAGTTTTGGCTTTCACTGAATTCCAAATACTGAGATTCCAACATCCAACCTAACCAACCACACGATCGTGCATTTTTGATTTATCATTTCGAAGAAGATTTGCCTACAATCGATAAATCGTTCAGCATGACAAGTTTTATCCTTCATTGTCATTTATACTGGTGGCTGCTATTTATTCTTGTGGCAGTCAAAAACATCAGATCCACCCAAACAACTTTCAGTCTGAGGTCAGAGAACTGCTTAAGACTTTACGCCAGGCTGGTTTGAACCGGTAGTCCGCACGTAGGTCAGCGCAAGACGACCACTTGGAAGCGCATTAGCAGTATGCTGTTCACGTGGCTGGAAATGTCTATGTCAGCATGAAAAATGAGTGGTTTCGTTGAACATGTGATCGTTTTGCAATAGACTGATTCAGGGAGGCAGTATCATGAGACACGATGGGTTCAGATTAGGTCAAGGTTGACAAGTAAAGTCGGCAGGCAGGTTGGCCCATGGCACCTCTTCATGATTCAATGCAGGGGCTGTCAAGTCCGCGAGTCAGTAAAATGGACGTAGGTTAGCCTGGTTGGCAAGACTTTCGTCTATCAGGCGGACGTCGAAAAAGGGGACAACAAAGAGGCTACTAAATTAATCCACGACTAAGAGCGATTTCCCAAAATTTCACTAATTAAGGTTCCAGAACCATATACGAATCAGTGAAAAACGCGAATTGTCGGTACGTAAAACTTAAACTGCTTGGGGTGGGTTTGACTGGCTGATGACGGCTAATGAGCCAGAAAAATCGGCATTCCAGTCTCTCTTCTGTTTGCCGGCAATTTTCATCTTTTTCTTCTACAACTAACCACCTTGCGGCTGTTGGCGTGGCTTGAGAGTGAGCCTCAAGAAATAACGGAACATGTGAGTTCTGTTAGCAATCGATGAGTGTGTATCAACAGAAAATGCTTATGACTCAATATAACCCAATCCATGATGCGAAGGCACTTTGCTTTCAAGTATGAGTGAGTCGAATGCATTACACTCAAAAATAAATTGATTGGCATAAAATAAAATACAGTTTTGTGTAATGAATATTTGTCAACTGACGCATTTAAAGTACGGCAGAGCAATGTTACCCCTACACTAATTGATTGGTTACTGCGTAAATTTGCAATCACAACTAACAAAATGTATTGAAAACATTAATGACCGAGATTTCCTGGACTGTAGAATTCACATAGGGAATGTTCCATTTTCAAGAAAACAGAAAGCTTGCGGGCACCGTACGCAGACGGCTTAACCAATTGAAAATTATCTAAAGACTCATGAAAAATTTTTATTTATACAAATATGTGGTCGCTTACTACGAAAAGGAAGAGAGTGAACAAAAATAACATATGCATGGTAAAATATTAAATTAAAAACAGGAGTATGAGAGAAATGCATGAAAACGTATATACAACGCCGAAAAATATACCTAGGCATGCTTGCAGGGTTTTTCTAGAATTTCGAAAACTTCGCAGATCTGAGAAAAAGGTAGTTGCTACAAATTAGTTGGGTTCGAATCAACCTTTTGCGAATCCGAAAGCGTTTATGTTTTGCAGTTGACATTCGCTAAGTTTCCTTCTAAAGTGAAGTCAAGACCCCTTCTCTGAGAAAATAATGTAGCTGCTCCGAAAGCAACCATTTTGTTTGCATTGGACTCAACCTTTTTCTGTAGAAAGCATATGCGCAAATGACTTATTGGGTATCCTTTGCTCTCGTCACGCCCGATCCATTTTTCTATTCCTCAGATCTCATGCATATATGATATTCAATTGTTTACTGCTCGAAAAAAATGACTGTGAATGGATAAATGTATTGGAGAAAAGCGCATAATTAGCTTGCTTCGCCTGCTCAGACTATCAAATTGTATTCAGTTGCTTGTAAAATTATGTTTATAACTGCATGTTCGCCTATCTTATATACTTTGCTAAAACCTGTGAATTTTAGTTTCCATACCCAGTTTTTCTATGCGATTTGGATATCTCTCTTGGAAATGGAACAAACGAAACCGCCCGAAGTAGATACATTAACCTCTGGCATGCTGTGAAACATGCCAAAATAATTGAAGGGAGATAGGTTTTCGGTTCTATTGAATGGAATTAAGTAGACATTGTGACATCCAGCAAGGTTACCACGAAGGTTTTTAATTGATAATGAGGAATCACATGTTAACTGAGAGCGCTGATTGCTGACTGGTGGCGTAGGCGCTGGTGCGAAAACCTTTAAAAGCAGTTTTACAGGCAACACCTGATTTCAGATAACTCTACCCGACTGACGTTCACGCGAGCATCCACAGTGCCTGCGGCGTCTTTTAGTTGAAATATGTGTGTGCGGTGCCTGATCAACTGGCACTCCGGTGCACGCGCCAACGTCCATCTGCTACTGCCTCTACTGCTAGATGGTGCGGGTATCCAAAACATTAGATAACACACATTCTTGTTTTGAAAATGTGTCTTCCCAACTGCTCTCTGTACTATCCAACCGCGTCTTTCTGACTTCTCAGGCACTGGAATGCTTCTACAATATCGGCAGCAGAGGCATTTACCTTTTTGAAATTGCAAGTGCTGACTTGTTGACAACTTAAAAATGTCAACTTGATGAACGGATACCTTAATTAGCGTCAAGTCTGGTGTGGAGTTAATTCACTCGCAGACAAAATACAGAGACCTGTCTTATTTTTGTCCAAAGATCCGATTGCCCTTCGAGGTGTAATGGGGTCCTATTCCAACTGAAAACCTGAGTAAATGCGGCATTTGGATAATCGTAGTCTATATCCTAATCCTACGCATAAATCTCTTAGCTCATGACGATTCCTTGTAGGTGTAATGGCAAATTCTGTCAATATAACGGATGTGGTCAATCTTCACTTACAACACGATCCGTTTGCCATGAGCGGCCTATTCCCACTATACACAACTTTCAGTAATTTATACTCAGTTCTGTTGACCAGTAAATTACTTTTGCGGCAGTGCTAGTATATTTCACGATTTCCAAAAAAAGGCTTCTTAATTATTGACCAGGTGAAAGCAAGTCAAGTTTTTTAAGTATTCTCTAAAATATGGCCTAAATCCTCCTCAAAAACTCATGCCTCTGTCGAATGCAACATAGGTGAAACAATATTTCTGCAGTCTGTAATTTGGGAGATTATTCATTAACCTTCACCAAGAAAACAAAGAATAAGTTTACTGGTTGACAGTAGGAACACTTCAACGAAAGCACGTTGATGAGCATACGCGCTGCTTTCGATAATTTCTCTTCTGACCAGTACAGTTATAGGGAAACGTTGGAACGTAGAAGAAATTTAAAGCATGAAATCGATAATATTCGTCCGTTTGTGTGGGTTGTCTGAGAGGTGTGCATAGGGGGAGGATAATAAGAAACAGTGTGATAAGAAACAGTTTGATAAGTGGCAGTGAGTGTTCGGTAGATCCGTTCCAAGCCACTGGGTCAACGTCTACTCGCAGAAGCAGAAGCGACTGCCAGTAGGTTGAAGAAGCCGTTTTTGTGCGCACAAAATAACATTGTACACGCTCCGCGTTTAGCTTGGGCTAACGGCCACTTAACTGCATGCATTCTCCCGCGCCATCTCTGTCCTCCCCCTTCCCCTGGAACGGCTTTACCAAACACTCACGGCCGACTATCACACTGTTTCTTATCATCATCCCCCTATGCACATCTCTCAGACAACCCACACAAACGGACGAATATTATCGAGTTCATGTTTTAAATTTCTACTACGTTCCAACGTTTCCATATAACTGTACTGGACTGAAGAGAAGTTATCGAAAGCAGTGCGTATGCTAACCAAGTCGTCTTTTGAATCTTTTAATGGGAATTTTCGCATAGTTAAAGCACGTTGGACTAAGAGAGATCAGTTCATTAGACTCTTAAGGCCTTTAGTTTTCTCGTCTTTTTATAAAGACTGATTTCCTATTAAGAAGCATAAGGAACACCCACAAATCAAGCTGCGTACATATGCATAAACGTTGGAGTCGGCAAATCCACTATGTATTAATTTCGAGTAGGCTAGGCAATGGCTGAGTATTGGGACTGCACGGTGAATAGTCTTTCCACCTTGTTCACTTTCCTGTTGTTCCCTAATCACTTTTCATAGTTTATCTCCTTCCTCTTCCTTGCTTTGCAGATTATGCGTTGGTACGTAAATCATAATTTTCGTTCGTTAGCAGGGGTTTTCATTTAGAGCATGAGGATTTAAAATGTCGCTCCAGCCCTATCACATGTGGCTACATTTATGGGGAAGAAGTATCTGGCAACACACAGCATATGATCACCTGAGGATTAAGCAATGCCATCTTCTTCTTTCGTTCAACTGTTCTATTTGACCAATTTCTAATAGGCCTCATACCATTTGAGCCAGTACCTCTAATGTGCACTGAGGTGAACTGCATTTACCCACGCTAAAAGCATTTGCACAGTTTGCATCTCCTCAGCGGGAGAGCGGGGGGTATTCTAAAGATAAAACAGAATTCCGCCGGAACACACCTTCCCACGATGCACTGCACAGTCAACGTTGCAGCATAACTCAGTGGAGTGGTGCTAAAGGTGAAGTCTAATCATTTATGCAATCTTCTGAGCACTCAACCAGTATGAAGAGTTGAAATATACTCTCTTATCGTGCTCGAAGCACGTAGATCGGGACTGCGGAGGGTTTAGGGATGCAAGCGATATCTACAGCTCACTGTAAGCGACAAGTTGAAAACTGTATCAGACAACCAGTGGATGTCCATCTGCAAAAAGGGAAGACTTCTTGCACAACTGTGTTTAAACATTTTCATTGTACAAACTGGGGAGGTAGCACAGTTATGGACCACAGTGCTCTATTTATAAGCACATTTACCTTTCGTTAAGTGTGGTTCCTGAATGCGGTTTTGACAATCGTTCGAATGGGAATGACTTTGCTTGGCTCTGCAAACATGGTTGCGTAAATTTGTCAATTCCTTCAAATCCACATGGTCTCTGTAAGGATATTGATATTGCCTGGTTTCAGGAATAACGGTAAATTAGTCTGAGTTACGAAAGTTGGCCTGCAGTATAATTTTTCAGTTAGAACAGGTGGTGTTAAAGCAAAAAAGTCCACGATTTTCAGAATAACTGATTACCCACTTTTGTTGTCACTTTTATTTTTTTCAAATCCACCGTTTGTATTTTAAATGCGCGAAAATTATCTTATTATAACTTTTTGCAATATCGTACCCGGTTTTGGGGAACTACTAACCGATATAGGGGTTTACTGAAGATTCTCCTAAGCTGCTCTTATTTTAAAGTTGTTACATAAAATTATAAATTGAAAATATTATTAAAGGCGTCCGCATAGTTGAAAATCAATAAAATTTGAATAGTATTGTCCCCAGTAAGAATAAAAAACAAACATAGATGGTATAATTTATTCCTAGAAATACATTTTCCAAAAATTTGGTAACAGCGAACCGTCTCTGCATTGCATAAGTAACGAATTCGAAGCGAACAACAATTTGAAGGTGCGCAGAAATCGATGCAAATCAGCAGAGTTATTTTCATTGCACAGAGGCTAATCGATAAATGGTAAATTAAAAAGCCAATAAAAAGGTGGGTTTAAGACACAGGTTGATGTGAGCCATGTTGTCTAGCTGCTTGGAGAGGTCACGTTTCTCCCGGTTGTACGTAGCCTTTAATCAAGTAATGATGGGTTTCGTTCGTGCCAGAAACAATGTTATCGGAGGCGAAATACCATTTGCTCTCTATACGGTATTGTGTGATAGACGAATGAGAAATTTTATTTTCCTGCTCGGAAAGCCATTTGGAAAGGTGTTTAACTGTACTGATAAGCTTGATCATAAACCTCTGGTATTCTTGTATCTGCGGAATATTTCGACTCGAAGTTGATATTCTAGCTCTTAATCTTTTCCATACGTCCTCTCCGTGAAATCTTTGCAGTTGGAAATTGGCAAATCAAGAGATAACAAAAGGGATTTTACTTAGATTGTTAATGTTAAGAATGTATAAATGAAAGCGATTCTCCAAAAAGCTGGTCTTTAAAATAGTCCTTGCAAGAAAGCATGTATATGATCAGCTGCTCTGCATTCACAGGGAATTCAGAAAGTCCATTTGATCTTTTTTCATTGCGATTAAAATATGAATTGAAATCTTTAAATATTTCTTTACTAGATATCGGGAAGTACTGTCTAGCCAAATTATATAAAAAGTAACGGCTTGATCAAGCCCTTTATGATAAGCCACACTTAACCGTAACTCCCTGTAAATTGACATGATTTCCTACCATAAACGACAGATTATTAGGTTCCCAGAAGTTGCAATTATAACGGGTAATTTATTGACTGATTTCTAATGCAAGGTTAGCATTCCAAACAATACCTAGCGAAAGGCACGCATCTTTCTACACATTCTATGGATCCCCCTCCAAAACATTTCAATCCTCGGTCCGAAGCATCTGTACTGAAAAAAATTGGCATCATTATAAGTTTACTTTTTCTAATGGAAGTGTTTCAACATACGACGGATTAATGACTTTGAACGATAAACCAATTGATTAATCAGCGAAACAGTTCCTACACTTTTGGGACGTCCTATAGACAGTTTTGTATAGAGCAGCGTTTGACGTTATCCTTTCAAATTTTGTGGCAGATATGGAATCTAAGTAAATTTTCGGGTGCAGTACTATTCTATATAAATCACTTCTTCTTCAAAAACTCAGGGTACCGTTATATGTATTGCGTAGACAGAACAGGATTTGACAGGATTTGATTATTGCTTCTTTCGCTATTCAAGTAATTTATGTTCGTTTGTCGTTAAAAAATGCTGAAACAGTAATAGTACTTATGAATTGTCATATTCACGTTACCACAAACACTTAAGTAAAATAAACGTTATATTTCTATAAATGATAGACGTTTATGGGAGCTTTTCGCTGGTAAATATAGCAAAGATCCACTATTTTTAGTTTAAAGAGAGCTAGAAGTCACTTCATTTATACTTGTCAGGTTGTCTTGCCTGCTTTTTAGAAAGTGTAGTGGAAAAGCACAACAGTATCTTCTGCCAGAAATGCCGACAAGTGAATGGCGACTGTTTCTGGCAGGATACTACATCCATTGCAAACACAAAGGAAAGCGCCATGCAAATGCCGGAGACCTGGATGCCATCCTGGCGCTCTTTTCAACACGAATTGAACAGGTATTCAACTAGAAGTGCACCACGTTTGGTAAACTATCTTTTAAAATATTGCGAGTTAAACTGCTGTGATAAAATTGCCACACCGGAGGAAAATATCTCTGTTGATTGGCAAGATCTTGCTTTACCGCTGAACGATAGAAAGCATGATTGAGATATGTTAAGTAGCCTAGTACTGCATGATAAATTGTCCCAACAGTTTATTTGCTATAAATCTGCGTTCATCCGATGAGCTCATCAAATATGAGGCGGTTATCATACAAAATAATTCCACTATCAATGGATGTGATCGTTCGTGTCCGGGAAAAGTTATAGATTAGAGGAGCGCGTAGGACCTTAAAGGTAATAAAAATCACGCAAGTCATTTAAGGAAAGATCGGCTACTTCCTTTCGTCTGCCAATGCTACATTTAGCCAATGCATATACAAAACCATACGTAATTAACGTTTGGAAGTTCATCATTATGCCAAAAATGGCATTCTTCACTATATGAATTTGATACGCTTGAGCCCAACAGGGCGCGGTATCATATGATGCTACTGCTAGTTACCATCTGAGAAAATAACTCGGGCCTGGGAGATGAAGATGCGAACAGACGAGTTCCAGGAGGTAGCTAAGAAAAAGAAGACTCGATCACTGGAAAATGGTATTTATTATCCTGACGTTTCGGATTGTCTCTCTCGCACCCATCACCGGAGACGGTTGCAGAAAATGGTACCTGATACACAGGTGGCTCAGTCTTCATGGGGCTAGGTTGCCGGGCCATCACACGCCTACCATCGTTGGCAGTCCTTGTAGTCATCGCTGGTGGTTGTAATTGATGCGATGATTGCTGTTTGGTCCATTTTTCAAGCCGTTAATGGCCGTGATTTCATCTACGTTGTTGATTCCTGCCACGCAAATTACTCGGTTATTTGGTTCGCAGTCACATGGACTGCTGGTCACCCACATGATCCCTGCGTGACTAGCAATTTTTCCAGGGCAAAATCGCAACACAGAATTTGGAGCCACGATGTTGACTGCGGGTAAAGGGACCATTACTCATGCACTTCACATCTCACGCGGTTGTCAGCCATTGCGATCAAATTTGAAGGTGTGACCTGGGTGTTAGTGTGCTTTCTCCTCACTGCTGCCGCGTGCTCGGGCATTCGTGTGCAGAGAAGTTACCCAGTTTCCGACGTAATTGATTTGTCGGTAACGGTAATGCATTGGCACGCCAGGAATCAACAACGAAATTTCTGCGATTGAGGACTCGGGTACGGACCAAAAAGCAACGATCCCATCAAAAACGACCCCCGTCGATGAACACGAGGACTGCCAGCGATAGTAAGCCTGCGGTTGCATGGCATTTCCAAAACTTGTGCCCCAAGTACGCTTTTTCTGCAACTTTCTTTGATGATGCGTTCGAGAGAGAGAGAGAATCCAAATCGTCAGACTTCAAAAACCATGGTCCAGTGATCGCCTCTTCTTCTGAATAAGTGCCTTTTTCAAAAATTAGAATAGAGCGGTGATGGCTGATATTTAATGCGGCGCTTATCCCATTCTCACCGATGTTACTAGATCTAAGCCACCTTTAATGGTAGCCTGGTGCATCTGATGTTGATCGGTTTGTGTGCGCCACGCGTCGACAACCGGTTTGGCATTGCTAACACGCCGCCCCTCCTGTCGCATTGATATATCAAGTGAGGGAGTAGACAGTGCTATGAAAGTCTGCCTCAATATAATAACTAATAGAGAATTTTGACAGATTTGAATACTTCATTTAACCTACTTGTGACTAACTCGGTGGCCTCGAAGTTATTTGAATCCACCGAGGCCGCTGAAACTTTCACATGTAGGTACAAATGAATAAAATAACTCAGGCAGGAGACATGACTACTTGTTAAGTCTGGTGGACAAGCGTCAGAGTTCTTACTTTGTGACGACCAACCTCTCATGCAAATATTCAATTCAGCAAGCGCACATCATCTTAATCAAGCTCAAAAGCCCATATATGAGTCATGCTGAAATACTGACTTTACTGCCTACTAGGGCAAACTGAATTATTTGTAAAGGTTGATAATCGGAGGTTCGCAGTCGAAAATTATTTAATTTTTGATAAGGATTTATTAGGTTAAATTATATCTTCCTACACCCGTTCGATATCTTTTAGTATCACATAAAATCAATCTCGCATAAGCTTTGACAAACTATCACGGGACGCAGCCAGTATTGCCTTTGTTCATTTAAATATATTGTTTGCCATAACGCATTGCTAGCAGTTAATTATAGATCGTTAAAAGATGTCACCTTACTCCGTAAATTACGTATTATAAATATTCGATGGTTGATAGTATATAGGTAAATCATAGTATTGTCCAGTGATTGCGTCTCTGTTTTCTTCGTTGTCAGTAAATGACAAGCTAATGAGAATGTTGGGTTGCGATATATCTGAAACTAACCAGGCTTATCATTAAAACCTACCAAGGGAATGCCTCAAAGTTATTTTATATTGCTCCCTGATATGTTAGCCACCAGTTGTTTCTAAATTGACGAACTCTCCACTTTATTTGAACCACTTTCAATTTTCAAACTGAACCAACTGAGACTTATGATAGATCGGTAGGGTATAGACACCGTTCTTAAAAATACTCCTAAGATGAGTCAATGACATCCATTTAAGTATAATTGTCTGCGTTCGATCGCCTGAACATCCCAGATACTAATGCACTTGGACAAAATATTGTTTGATTAGCACTAGTTAGTTTGGTATTGAATTTCCTTCTAGGTTCTGGATTGTTGCAGTTGGATAAAAATAAAGTTGTAGTCAACATTTACTAACAATATCCTAAGTCCTATGAAAACTCGCGGTTCAAGCTTTATGAGGGCTACACAGATGACAGCTATAGACACCAGAATTACTCCTTTAAACCTCAAAATACCGTCCTTGTTAATGTCTCAATGCCAAAACTTGTACATCTCGGTTTTTTTAATATCATCAGAATGAAGTGCACTTATGTGTAATAAATCATTCGAAGTGAACCTTTGTAAACATAAACCCATTATGAATAACTGAGTCAAAATCTATCAATATAATAGGGACAATCAACTAATACTAATAAAGTGCGAAGACGCAGTCATTACCACACATCGGACGCATAACTAACCATACGCATAGCACAGGAACTAAGTAAAACGCCCGGCACGCGTTCGACAATTTCAATGCTGCTGCATCACACAGTTGCGAGAAGTTCGGCACATGGGTAAGCTCCCAGCAATCACCGTTGGCTTTCTCGTATTTATTCCGGTTTCAATGTAAAGTGCTTAAATAAAAGCACAAATTGCAACGCTTCAGTAGGCTTTGGCCTATCTCAGCGCCCTTACATTATCCTTTTCCATACGTCTTTCTGCTTTGAGAATTTGTTTAAAAGAAAACTTTAAAACAGGCTATTGGCATCAGATTTTTACTGCTGAACTGATTTGCTAACAATTTTGCAAGTCACTTCACGGTGACTGCAAAAGTAAATCAGGATTAAAGTTCTGAAAGCCGCTTCTCTTGAGTTTAGTGCTTGTGTTCCACATATCCCAGATTATGAGCCTGTCAATTTTTGTTTCTGAAATTACAAGAAAAACCTGAAGTCAAAAATGCCATCTGAAAACGGCTGTTCGCTTAAGTACAGAAAATATACCTTATACCAGCACGCTACGCGAACTGGGAAATCAGTACCAGTGGAAAGTTTTTTCCTTATGAGTAAACAATGAAAATTGGTTCACAATGTTTGGGCGACATATGAGATTTTAATCAATTTAACTGGTTGAAACACTTCACTTCTATTCTCTAGTCAATAATAAAAATTGGTAGCGAACATCACAGGGAGAATAAACCAATGAGCGTCAACGTATTCTGACAGAACAGAGAAAATAGTTTGGAGAAAAGTGGGATGTAAGTAAGAAGGTATTTCTTAAATATGCATACATAGTTACATTTACTGTCAAGCCAAATAGTTTATATATGTTTTGTACAACGAAAAATCTAGAAAATCAGTTTACAATTAGAAGATAATGTGCTTTTGAGTGTAAAATTTCTCTCCTTTAGCAGTCCTTATGGATGTTCATGTCCATTCGAAACAACGATGCCTTTTGGTTTGCCAGTGGGCTTCCGGGCTCCAGTGGTTAATTCTTCAATCGCATCGGACGTAAAGGAGAACGGTACTCTCGAAGATATTCCAAACTGGGCATTCTGCAAGGCCGTTTTAGGTAACGTGACATATAATTAATCCAATCTCAATTACATGTTAAATAATAATTACAATTACTGCCATTAGAAATAAACGCCCATTTATTGCCATATTTGATGGCGTACATTTCGTGAAACGTTACAACAAAGGACGAAGAGGTAACCATCAACGGAGAAGACGTACGTCACGCGGCCAAATCCTATAGTTACACCCTTCTTAAACAGTAGCAGCAACTTTTTGAAAATTATTCAAAAATCAGAAAAACATTTGTGATTCCAAAAATGGAAACTCTGAAAACAGCTTTTATCAAGGCAGTTCGAAAGACGTGCACGCTTTGATGTGATGTTATCTTATAGAAGTCAGATACACATGTAAAGAAAGCAGAAACTGCGTTAAGTACTGAATCCACTCATTCATTTGTAAGATCGCTTGAATGGATTTCAGATTTGCCACTAGTAGTTAAGGAAATTTCACTGAGGATAATAATTTAAGCAGTTAACATACCGCTAGTTTCTAGGCACGTAGCTAATTGCACCACCATTACTTACACATTATGTCCTTGTCAAGGATAAGCGACTAACGCTGCAAGCGGATTAAGCTGGCATGGAAGAAGAGAGCTCCAATCAAGCAAATAATATGAAACTGGTTGTGATTGAAAATAACTTGACTTTATGTTGCGAGAGAGAGAGGAAAATAAATCCACAAAACAGAAATCTCATTTTTAGGACTGCCGGTCTAAGCAGAACTAGTCACGCGCGGACCGTGAGGACAAATATTGCTGTCAGTTTCAATAGTGGCGATACGATTCCTTCAACGCGTTCTACTAAAACGTTTGGTTAAATTTTGCCAAGTATTGACTTGAAGTTGAGTGACCAGACACTCTGAGGACTGCTAACTGTATCCGATGAGCGACTACATAGCAGTCACATCCTATAAATATAGCTTTTGTTATAGTTTTGTGCAATTATTTAAGCTGACGGTTTCCTAGTTTGAATTATAAACGCTAGGCAAATAAGGTTGTGTTCCTACAACCTCGTCCCTTATTTTGACCATTTTTATGTTACTCACTGATTTCTTTGTATTACTATTAGAACTTCTGCCTTCATAGACAGAAGAATGAATTGTAACCATCAAAATTCGCGGCAGCTGCCAAACTTTATGCCATTACTGAATAACAAAAATCACCAATTACTCAGTGCAAACCGACCAGGCAATACAAATAGTAAATATAAATGCGATAAAGTGTAGAAAAAGTGGAACAAGGCGAACCGACAAACGGAGATGTTCAGATCGAAAGACTGTGGATTACTATGACAGGTTGAACTTGATCAATTGATAAATATGCTTACATTGATAAGGTTTATGCCAGCATGTGTATGCTGCCTTCCGAAAGCTCTATGCCCAAGATTTTCATGGTAGAACAAAATATTATACGAGCTGTTTTGAGGCTCAAAGAGAGACCGCTATTTAGGGGAACAAAGTGATTTTACTTTCCGAGTATAGAAGGCATTTAAACAGGTGTTTATGTGAACTGGCTGCTCTTTGTCAATGTTGCATTGAGGTGATCTTCTCATTGCTTAACCTTTTGTTCTGAACAATGAAACCTTGTTTTTAAATATTGATTTTCGGTTGGGATTTTAATTCTTTTACGTTTCTCTAAGTAAACTCTTAAAGGCAGTGACAGGTTTTAGTTGATAAGTGTTTACAACCTCTATTGGTACCAATAAATTCAGCTATCTACTCTTCTCTCAACTTAATACCAGGAAAAAAATGGTTCAGTTATTAACCAATGTATCAGGTTTTGATAATTTTATTCAACGTTCTGGTATAGTGCATCCAATAGTGGGGTTGAGAATTTTCATCGAAAATCAGTAGATCGCCTGGTTGCGGATTGAAAGAAGATGAAATTTGATCATATATAATATCGAATAATGCAAAACAGCTAAGCAACAGTTAATATGAAAATATAGCCGATTAAAAAAAGATCGCTTGTTGAAATCAAGCCTGCTTGAATAGCAAATAAACGAAATCACAAAACCCCTTCAAAGTAAAAGGTCGGGAATGAGCAAAAACTGACTTTTACACAATTATGGTAATGGTTTTCCTTTCAAGGGGTACCTGTAGCATAATATTACTTTGTCTGAATGAATAGTCATATCTCATGCCTCCTTATCATCTAGTCAAAAAAAAATGCCTGCAAAAAAGGCTGAGAGGCCTTTCGCCTGATTTAGTTAAGGTCCTTCTTTAGGCCAATGTATCGTGCGGCTCCTGATGTCCTCCTGAGTTGGAATATTTAAATTACTATTTAAAACAAATGAGGATCAAGACGGCAAAAAGTAATTAGCACTTTAGGTTTGCCAACAATTATAAGCAAGCAAGTAGAGGAAAATGTATTGAGCCTAACAGATTGCACGACAGCTCATCGACTGCATCCTGTCGCTGTATAACATGAATACGGACTGAGAGAATGAATGAAGTTTGAATTCCTACGGAAAGATTGATGCAAATGAGCAAGGTAAGGGTTTGTGCCCTATGGCGAATCAATAAAATTAGTACCTTAGGTTGGGGGAAAGGACAAAGTAAGTGCAAAGATGCAAATCAAAAAGCTAGAGGTTATCACGGCAGATTTAGGCTGACCACATTCTCCAACTCTTTATGTAGGTCCGGTTTCACCCGCCACATATAGACTACTTCCAAGTAACGCAATGTGCGAGTTGTTCATGTCTGAACAAGTATTCAGAAAGATGTCAACATTATACAGTTGATGAACTGTCGCTTACATTGTTCAGTCTAATAAATCCTACTCTTCTCACTTGCTTTAACTTCAAACCAAGGAAAACTGCTTCAAATTTGCCAGCACGTCAGACAGTTGAGCTACAGTTGTCCGACCAAGGATGATATGCCTGGCCCCTGAGGAAATGTGTGGTTACTGAGACGAGGATGACGCTTCCTGCCTTTATTCCCGAATTTTCAAATGTAGCTCCTTTATAACAAAATTTTTATTATTGCATAAAGAATTTGGCCCGGCTTGGATGAAGAGGCATCTACCACCACCATCAAGTGTATATAGCCTTTCGTTTTTACCTACCTAAAAACAGATAAAAGTTCGCATTGAAATTTATTTCAGTGAAGAGATATTTAGTTCTGCGATGTGCAGACACATATTTTCAGGTAGGCAGTTGGAAACTGAAGTGTAACAACTAAAATAAAACCAATTTGATAAAGTCTAGCAAGTTTACTATCCAGCCGGCTTACATACTTCATGAGGAATTCCATAATCGCCTAGTTATGGCATAATAAAAATTGTCTTTGGTTAATATGCTGTAGGACATTTTAAAAACATTTGTTTTTATAAATGCGCAAGTTAAATCTGAAAACATTTTTTTACATTTTAGTGGATATTGGCGGGCTCTGTAATGAGAGGGATTTATTGTGCCGGTCGAAGAATGCTCTGTGTTCTCACGCCAACATTCCTGCTACTTGCCAGTGCAAACAGGACTATATTCCCATGTACCAGGAAAATTTAAGATACCATGAGTGCTGTGAGTTCAGCGCAGATTTTAAAATATTTTGTTACCATCATTTTTACCTATTAGCCTAATAATGCCCTAGACATCAACCTCAAAGGTAAACATAATTCTAAACCTTACGTCAATCCTTAACATAATTCCCTTAGAATTTAGTGCAAAGCCACATTTATTTAACGAACAGTTTCCCTGCGCCCTTGACATAGACTGAACTACAACATGGCTTTTTAAAACTATGCGCGTTCAAAAAAATAATGTTGTCTTCTTCGTCTACAATTTATTAAGATATTTGTAAAAATATTACGCATTAAGCATCTACTAGGCTCATTTATTGACTAAGGCGAAAAAGGTTCGTTTAACCAATGACGTATGGTTTAAAAATTGAAAAATTCCGTTCAGATTATTTAACCCAGTCTCCTTGCTTTCCAGATTTTAATAATTTACTCTAACCTACCAAAACAACACAATATTATCATACAAAATAAAATTATTTAAATCCAGTCTTTTAAAAAGGACTGATTTCTTAAATAAAACTCAATACATATAGTCAGAAAAAAGACATGAAACTGTAATTTGATAAACTTAAAATCTGTTCTTGTATTTAAGAAAAGCAAACGTACTCGGTAGTACAGGAAAATTTGAATCTATTTGCTCATGTTCTGCGCACCTTTTCAAATTCAACTGAGCGTAAATAACTGCTAAGTTTGAAATCGATTAAAATCAGAATAAAACTAGAAATAAACTTATACGAAATAGCTTCGCCGCACTTTTCAAAAACTTGTTTTTCATGCATTTCCGGGCAAAAAAGACAAGGAAAATAATATTTGAATATCATGTTATGCACAAAGAGGGTGCTAAAAAGTTTAAAGAAGACACAATTAATTTCACCATTCATTCGAGAGGTATTTTTTGCCAAATAGTTTTTCAAAGTCTTCGCAATTGTATTCAACAGGAGGGATATGCTTCGTCAAATGCTTTTATCAACAAGTGGTCGCGTAAAATATAACTACAAACATATCTCTTGCTAAAGTATTTGTTACAAAAGAAAAATATTAATTTTTATTTGACCCTTATTAAATACTGTTCACTCATGTGGAGACATTATTAAAAGTCCATCTGTGTGATATACTCCTGCTTGGCCAAAGGACTTGAAACGTCTTATGATGTTATTTATTTTAAAAATTCCTCTAATAGTTTAAAAGGCATTTTCATCGCGAAAGATTATCCTCATTTTCCGTCACACGATTCAAAGACATCCCAGGGGACGTTATCCATCTATCGCAGAACAGTCCTCTAAAATTTTGATTGAGACCCAGTCACAGCAAAACAGAGGGTGTTTATGAGTTAGACCAAACAACCAATCCTGAGACCGATGGACATAATTGACGAAGGAAATGATAAAACTGGTAAGAATACTTCAGCGATGGCTCATAAATATCCAGCGATCTTAGGTATTTTGTGAGATACACCTGCCCTTTACATTTAACTTGATAAAAGAACCCTTACAAGATGAGTTATATGGTCTAGAATACACAAAAAACCCTCCTTATTTAAGCATGAAATGTTAATAAATAGAAGTTTGAGCTAAACTGACATTTATTTACTTCACTACGCAAAATAACTTATTTTAACCTACGTAGATCAATGATGCTGTTTTAAATAAGATTTGCCAAATATGACCCATAAGTAAGTTATTAAAAACCGAATGTCCTATCATTCCTACTATAACGCTGTTAATTATAAATTGTGGTAAATGACCCCGTTTTCTTTCGTCGTAGTACACATTTTGAATTGGGCGATGTATAAATTCTAACTTACAGGTTTACCTATATTATTCATGTGAAAATGATTTTTTATTTTTAATTATGATGATAACATCAATAAGGTTCACTTGTACCATTTCCAGTTTACATAAATACATGATTATCTAAGGAGTAGGCCTTATATATCGGAAAATTTCCCTCATGGATTTTTATAGAATATTTACATAAACATGCGTTTTCATCCAGTCAAAGTAACAGGCCTTTTGCGAAAAATAAGCTGCTTCCAACAACAAAAATTTAAAGGGATAAGAAAACATCGTGGTTTTTGATATACTAGTTCGAACGTAGATTTTGTTGAGTTCCAACGTATGCTGCGCAACAGGGTGGCCCAGGGACGGTTATTTGGGCCTGGATTAGTTTTACATGATAGTAGAATTGCGTGGCAGCTACCAAACTCTTTCTTCCTCCATAAAATACTTGAACCCGATGTCATGACAGAGTCAAGAAGAACGGAGGTGGGAGAGGAAGCAGTTGTCTGCCGCGGCCGGAGCCGATCCAGTGCTTGCCACCAAACCTGGTTCTGTTCCCAAGGAGTGGGAGTGCCATGAAGGCCGCATTACGAAGGAGCCATTGCAGCCTGACCTTCAGTTCACCAGTCAGCCACTCCAATCAAAAGCATACTGGACTTACCAAATGGTTCGAGTTATCCTCTAAGTTGGCAAACTTCAAGCCACGGCCTTTAGCACACCGTGATAGGTTCAAGTGCGTCAGATTGTTCATAGTGAGGAAAATGCGCTGAGCAGTCAACCTCACTCTCTCCCCCACCTCCACAATCAGACCACCGTCCGAGCAGGTAAGTTGTCTGATGTGGGAGTGGGCACATTGGCTGACGCGTCGACATACCCGTCTTTGCGTGCCACAGCGCGGGCTGGCCCCCATAACGCACACACCAGGATTCACTAAATCAGGGGATATGGAGGAGCCATCGCCATCTGACTCCCAGTCCACTCGTCAGCCACTCGATACACAAAACAAATACACTGGGCCAACGGCGTGGTCTGGTTTCGGCGTCAGATTGGCAGCTTTCTAAGCTACGGTTTCTAGGAAACCGTGATATTATCAGGTACATGATGATGCTAAGGTTGTTGTGTATGTATTGGTGAAGGTAGTGTGCGCTGATGTGTCTTAGCCTCCGGTGGTTTACCGCAGGTTTTCGTGAAGGTGCATGTATCCTAATAGGCCTATGCGGTGTGTAAATATGCGGGAGCAATGAGAGCCGTGGAGGCCGGCGCGTCGACTGTATTTCGGAGCCTCAGGCACGGGTTCACCAGCCTCCGTGCGGTGGATTCGCAAATGACCGACAGGGCCGATGCGTGAGTTGAAGTTGCGGATGCATTGTGTGCAGGAGAAATCGGAAGAGGCTGGGCGATGTCTTTCGTGGTAGTAAGGGTAGCAGTGGGGGTAGGAATGACAGGAGTGGAGTGTGTGCATGGGGTATCGGTCTTGTCTGCATTGTGTTGAATTCTGCTTTTATGGATGCACATGCGACCGAAAAGGCTCATAATATGAGTAAACGTGCGAGGACAGTGAGGGCACTGAGGCCACCTTCCGAGCCGGTAAGTCGTCCTATCCAGGATTGCGCGCAGCTACTAAAGACCTCGTCTGCGCGTACTACATACACAAACTGGGTCCCCAAACACAAGCACCAGAGATTTGCACAATAACGGGGTTGAATGGTGCACATCTCACGTGAGTGAAAGGGCCAGAAGTCACGTTAAAAAGGATCCATCACAACCGAAGTCTCTGACCACCTGTTGAACACTCCATGAGACTCCGGTGCATTCGGTTTCGGAACAAAAGTTCACACAACAGCTAGAAATAGTTTTAAGTAGAAAGTTAAACTTATAAAACGCTTACGTTTTAGTATGCACGTTTAGAATTGAATATCTTTGTAAATAAGCTTTTTTAACATTACCCGAAAGAAATTAGTTCAAAATTACATTTCCAATCATCTCTACTGAATAGCAGTCAGTTATAAATTATGTGGAATGTCAATATATCTGTGGTCTTTGTACACTCGTTTATTGATGATTGGATACAGATTTTGATAGTAAGATTTACACAAATTAAAGATTGTTGGAATTAGTTTAGTTTTTAATGAAGTAAAAGACGTCTACTAGGGTTACGAATACTGTGTCCTACACAGGTAATGAAATCTCCAGTTATTTATGTATGTAATTATATAGAGGACTGGCATACTTTATCGAGATCACTGCCGGTACCGATTTATCTAATAAAATTCGCTCACAGGTTCACTTTTTGTCCGACCTCAATACGGCGCGTATTGCTCTACAAACATATCAATTGCCACATTGATATCTTTTTAACGAGATATTTGGGCTTATTACGGAATGTCGCGAAATATACAGTAAGGCGCTATGTAAGAGCAGACTTGACCAGCTGCATAATTAATGCGGCACGTACACACTGCCCATTAATACACTTCTCCTGTGTACGAGAAAGCCATTGCCTTGACGACTGCAAACTGTCCTTTGCAAGATGGTTGCAGGCGAGCCAAATGCAAACTTTACTGTGAATGTCGAGATTTGCTTGTGGGTAAACTGTAAGTTATAGTTTTTTATGGTGTTCAAGTAGGGGAATTCAAAACGAATAGCCCCTCAATACTTCCTTTACCAATTTACCTTAACATAATGACGCGCTTGCAATATCTGCTTAATCATCTGAAATTATTGACAGACTTAAAACGTGTTTGAAAATATGGTTTCTTGAGTATTAAAAAAATTAAATTAGAAAGAACCTGAGTTCAATATTTAAATAAACGAAAACATAGAAGCACATAAATAAAACGTGATTTCCTATAAAACTGACCATCAAATTTGACAAGATGTAATAAAAATGGGTTTTATGTGCATAGGATAATCCTGGTGACTTAAGTAAGGATTTCGTTTTAAGTATGACGTACAGCTAAAATGGTATGCTGTCAGCTTTCATTATAATTATACATTTTTGCTTTATTCCTTTTTTCAAATGCTACGACGATGAATATTATTGGAAGGGTTAATTAAGTAGTTTTACCCGAAGTGAAGACGAAAAAAGCCGTAAAAGAACATGCCTATGATCTGAATCCTCAATCAGTCAGATTACATTCTAGTGATCTGAACATCACCAACTGTGCTGGAGGTCAAATTTCGGGCTTGATTTGGAGGACTATTTAAAATTGCAGAAGAGTACTTGGTAAGCAGACAATTGCTTGTCATCACATCACTTAACGTGGGCAACTGAAGCACGTAGATGATAAGCAGCTTCGAGTGATATTGGTATGCTCCCGCACAAATGAGCTGCAAGAAAAAAAGACTGTCAAGATTAATATAATAAGGTAAACACTTTAGTGGTCGGAGAGGGCTGTTTGGGAAAAAACTATGATCGGAAGGAGGCTACAAAAGGTTAATTTATATTCAGTCAATGCGGACCAGTGGTCAGTTCTCCTGCACGCACTAAACCGGCTGCGGCCGCTTCAGATGCTGATAGTTGTTTACTCAGTTCACGACAGTGTGGTTTTTTTTAATTGCCTCCGAAACTCTTCGCTTAAATGGGTCTGAACTAAGCATTCTGTTTGCGTATGGGCAATGCTGGAGGCACAGATCGATAAGCCGAGGCTCTTGCGATTTCACCAAAGCAGCTACAGAATATTTACGAAATACCCGTTTGGGCTTTTATAAAGTATAAGATAAGGTGCAATCGCTGGATAAAGGAGTTAATTGGCATTTTGGATGTTTATTCTAATCCATCATCATCAGAGAGAGAGAGAGAGTCACAGACTAGGTTAGTGGATGCACGCAACGATCAGTATTTAAACTACTCAGTAGCCACGCGATCAAATGCATACTGAAATTAAGATCAGAGACAGTGACATATAAAGGTGATAGAGACAGAGGGTGCAAAGTATTTATAATGTTATGGCCACATGATCACATATAAACTGCAATTAACATCTCCGCATTCATCGCTGTGGGTCATAATTGATAGGACGCTCGCTTTGTATTTCGCGTCCGAGTCGTTAATGTCTGACTTCATCATCCATGTTGTATTTTGGCAGGTTACTCTGCCATTTGGCTCACTGTCAGTGGAAGTGATGTCCACCCATGCCCTCCTCACGTGACAGATTCCACAGCTCAGGAAAAACCTTCGTATTGTGCATGAAAACTAGAGGTCATTGCGCTTGTTGATTGGCTGCGGGCCTGAGAACCATGACGAGAGCACTTCGCGACTCATGCCGTTGCGAGGTTTTCAGCCTCGTGAAACTTAAAAATATGCATGGGTCCTGTCGAGTGAGCTGCAACCCGAGAGCTAGCATGCTTCCTCCTCCTCCGCCTCCTCCCCGCCCATCCCATTTCCCTCACGCTCCCTCTCTCCTCCCCTCCCTACCTCCTCCTCCTCAGGGATACTCACGAAGGGGTCAAGCAATAATCCAAAACGTCAGGCCAATACACTGCCTGTTCCAGAAATCACATCTTCCTTTACTCAACTGCTTTTTGAAATTCACCAGTTTGCTTCTTTTAGCAAGCACCTCTGCTGCCATTATGGCATATCCTAAAGCTTGAATCTTTACTGCTAGCTGTATGTAGACAACTTAATTATCATCAAGCGGTTATCCAACTGTGGTTGATGGAAGTTAACCCAAATATTCATTTTGCGTTCAGTCTGTTAGTCTCAGTTCAGACTGATTTACTCAAAGTTAAGGATTATTCACTGAGGAAATTAATAAGCAACCATTTTGAAACTGGAGTCTCGACCAGAAAGCATACCGGGACTGCTGGGTGACCCATTGGTTAGCCTTGCAGTTGTGTTGGCAGTGGCAGGATCTCGGCAAAAGCCGGCTCTGTGCACTTAATTATTACCCTTGCTGTGAATATTGATTGCGGTGTAATCTCAGTTCTGGAGACCCCATAAATCTGCTGTGGTGCTTTATTGAGTTACGCTCAATGTTTCAAGAAATTTCTTCCCTACATGTACAGGATACGTCAGTAAGAGACTGCGTGTTATTCAAAATTAAAATGGATTCTCTCTGGACACGCATATTTCCTTTTGCCGGTTTGAAAATTGGAAAATGTTAAACCTACATGGAACGATCAAGAAACAGCCTTTATCTGGAACCTTGTGTGCACTGCGGTGTAGTTTTTTGTTACTGGTTTTTTGAAGGAAAAAGTAGAACAAATTATAGGAGTGAGATTCAGTCAGATAAAAGAGAGGAAATTTCTATGAAAATCAAGAATTGTTGCATATCAATAGAAACGCCACTAAAAGAAGCGCTTTAAATACTTGTACTATTAGGAATCTGCATTTGCGGATTCGCGAAGAAAGTCAGGATGTAAAATGTTTGACTGCAACACATTATTACTTTTAAAAGTTTCTCTGCACATTTCTTTTCTACAATACACGTTTTTAAAGTAATATTTATGCGCGTGGAGAGACATTACTCTTTCCGTCCCCCAAAGGCGCGTCAATAAGAGCTAGCTAGTTAATAGGTTTGCACATTTGCTGACAGTGAATGCCTAATTGATCCAAATGATTTATGACATCCGTAAAAATCAGCACTGTAAAACACAAATGTCTAAATGCTGTTTTATACAAAGAAATTGAACAAAACTGTTAGACAATATTTTGTAAATGAATTATATTCAAATGAGCTAGTGTGCCAGAAATGGCCATTACAGCCTCCCTTGTCTTGGCCAGCAATATTTATCTGCCTATGACACACGCGAGCGAGCCCCAAGGCAGAAAGGGACGTGGGAGTTCCGTTAACAATCGATGAGTGATCATCAACGAATGTCAACGTTTTTGTTCTGAACCGGCTAATGAGCCATCGATGACCATTTTAGTTTCTCTTGTCTTTGCTGGCAATGTTCCTCTCAAACTGTTGCTATCCTCTTTCTCATTTCCTCCGCAAGTTCCAATTGCGCAGTGCAACACCACAGAGTACAAAGCCTGCGCCATCTCTATGGGAGTCTGCGTCGACAGCAATAATGATTTTCAACCAGACCAGTGTGTTTGCCCTCGCTTCTTATCAAAGCGAAAGTCCAACATACAGGGTAGGAGCAATGGTCAACGCCTAGACGGTGGTGATGCAATCTCCTATGACACAAACTGGTCCTCCATGAATATCATTCTGGAGAAACAAGTTCACTCTAATAAGGAATGGACTTCAATCAATTCAAACTTCCAATGTTCAACCCCACTTGGTAGGTTGTAAGCAAAAACTAGTTATACCGCTTGCCTCATCTCTCCTCAAAATATCCATATACTATCTACAGTAAATTCGGACTAAATTGGCAAATAATTTTGTAGCTTCATAGCAACTAAAGGCTTTCTTTTCTTCGATTTCACTTGTTTAAATGACTAAATTACTGCTGTTTAAGTCCCTGTTTAACCATTAAAATATAACTCTTTGATTAAAGCTCACAGATCGTTAAAGGAACTCTCTTGTCCCACTCTGCTTTAAGGTTCATTTTCGAGCCCCGTCAGGAGCCGCAGAGTGGCTTGTAGTATTACAGGCTGATAAAATAACTAGACTTATATAAAACATGCCGTTACTTCATGATAATTTTTAAACGTACACGAACAGTGCCACTGAATAGCCCTAAACATTTGGTTGCGGTGTTTTAGAGAAACAATGTGCTGGAGGATTGACAGGGTTTTTTTCCAAAAATACTGGCAAATTTCAGAAGTAAATATTTAAACTTGGAAAATTTAATACCAAGTATGATGAAAATAGCCAACGTATGATCCCTTAACCATTAATGCGCTAGAGCATTTATACCTCAGCAATGCAAATCTACCAAAATTGATGCTAAACAATTAGTTAAATCCAGCTTTAACTCTGGTTTTTTTCTTGAAAATGTTTTGCTTAAAAATAGCTAGATGCCATAAAAATGGTTGTCAGTGGATAAGAAACCAGAAGAATTAGAAGCATATAGTAAAGTCATCTTTTTCATCAATGAATTTATACAGGGTCCACCTGGCTGCATTTGACCGCACATTTTCGTTTAGCAAACCACATTTCAAAACGCCAAGCTCTTTTTCTTTCAATGAGTTCATTTGGAACTTACCCATTAATCGAGCTTTTTTCACCATAAAAATTTGACCAGATGGTCGAACACCTTTCACTCCTGACAAACTGTGCCCCAGACAGTTCTCTGGACACTCAGGTGGATATTCATCACAAATTGCTTTTAAAAGTTCATTTTGATTGGTGCACAGCCGTCGTCTACTATTTAAGTTCTGTGGACCACTGTCCTAGGAAGCGTTATGAGCTAGGATGAACGAAAGCAATAACAGCAAACCCTTTTTTTCTTTTTCGTTTTCGTTGGATTCAAGCCTTAAAAATGTACTCCAATAGAATTGATAAGAGTAATTATAAAGAGTACACAATTGATATTAAGTTCATAAGATTGTGTACAACGCACTGCTGAAACAGCATATATTTCTATATTAGAAAGCGTGTCGAATAATCTTCCAGAATTTTCAATTTGGAAATAAGAAATTTTCCAAACATACTGCACGTGTATTGACTACAAAATGTGTTCGCACTCAAAGTAGTTTCAGAAAGATGCCATCATTAATTATAAGCTAGTTCAAAACTACATCGTTTTTTTTATCAATCAGAAACCATCCGTTACACTGATGCAATGTATGTGAGACTGTTTTGCTGTAAGGGCCAATTTATTATTCTGATTGCTATTCTATTAAATATTTATGTTTTGGGCATATCAATGAAAAGTATATTTTGTAAGAATTGACTGTAATGTGAACACTGATCGCACAGCAGATTACAATTTGAGTTGCTGTTAACTTATGCGAGAAGCTGAAAAGAAATGCTTAAATACCATAGCACAACATTCAGCAAATCTGATGAAAGGAAAAAGGGTAGGGAAATTGGCTCTTTGGTAAACAATGAATGCAGCTCCAAAGGGTCATATGAGCGTGAACCTAAACACAAGCATGGGTTTTTAAGAACAAAGATCAGATTAAACTTTGCTTCAACAGAATTCACCCAGACGTTGAATGTCATGTTAATTCTGGGAAGATTTATAAAAGGAGTTAATGCTAATTATTATCAGGTGAATCGTATGATAAATATTTGTGACAACACGAATATGTTATTGAGCGTTTCTACTGATTATCACAAACTGGGAATGTCAACGAATGCTGCAACTGAACAGGAATCAGTATTATCGCTTTCGGTTTTCTGAAATAAATTAAACACCAGAAATGAAGTTATACAGTATAAAATAAGGATCGAATTAAACACACTCGATCTTTTTTCAATGTCTGATCAGTTGACATGCAACTCCGGTCGCGTAATACACGCTGAGCGATTCTTTGTTCCCTGAGGGGGGTCATATATTGCATCCTTTTCAACTATTATCTTTAGCATCCTTGAATTACACATGTGCGAAACGCAATGGGTTTCGAGTTGAAAGGCAAACGAAATAGTGGTTTGCGATGACAAACTGAAAACGTAATTTATGAGATTCAGGCTACCCCTTTTAGCAGGCAGTTACACAGAAACACGTAAATAATAAAAAATAAAGCCCGTTCATTTCCTATCTTCTCTTGTAAATGACGCTCATGAAAATACGCACAAATTAAATGTAGATTTGTTACGAAATATTAAAATATGTATTCGAAGCACAAGAAGTCTATTTTCCAAAAAAGGAGCTTTTTCATAATGCAAAAATTGCGTTTTCCGTGGTCAACTATGATTTTTATATACTTCAACTCTGCTGCAGCTAGCATAGAGTGATGACAGTTATGAAGCACGTTAGCCATGCTAAATTGCGTGCGTTGGTTTTTGAGTGCATATGGTGAATTGATAATGTGTAAAGCGATAGATGTCATCAGGGCAAAATATACCTAGTTTTTGTAAGATATCCTGGTCATTTTTTTACAAATAAAGTTATTCAAAATAACCATAATAACAGATACTCCAAAAGCCTTTCATTATTAATGCGTTTGGAGACGCGGAACTTCCCAGAGATGCCAGTTTAAGTCAGATTAGCTAAATTCCGCTTTGAAGCCTACAATAAACTTATCTGTTACCTAAAATTGCTCGAAAACAAGTAGTTTACCTGCTCTTGAATAACTATAACTGTCCTCGGTTAGTTCGAGTTCTATTGACGTCAAAAACTGTAGGATCCTCTGCTTATATTGTGTATGATTTTTGAGATGCAAGACTTACATACCAGAATTATTTTTAATACTATCAGAGCGAATATTTCGTAAGAAAAAAGATCTACCATGATGGAGGAAATAATGTTATAACGTAGTCTTTTGGTGATAATATTATTATAGGTATATCGATGAAAGTTTTATATTTTCATTTGTTCAGTGGGTTATTGGGTATATACAGCTGATAAAGGCTCTTTACATTTGTCATTAGTAAGCAAACATTGACTTTCCATAAAAATGCTTTAACGAATTTACCCCCACCTTTTTTCTTCGACATATCTTTTCAAATACAAAAAATAGCTTAAAATTGAGAAAATGCGTATTTGCCATCTTTTTTCGATATGAAAATAGTCCGGAAGATAACTGAATGTGCTATTTTGATCAGGTTAATCTACAGCCTATTAAAAAATTCAAAGTTTGAGCTTTTGGCTGTTATAACATGTTTTCCATCCAGAGTTTGACAGACCACATAATTCGCCTTCTGTAAAACAACAAACGAACGGTATTTATTGAGGTAAAAAGCATTATAACTACATGTTTATTTCACAAAACTGGTTCGTAATATGTTTGCCCAAATTGCATTGGCATGACTAAAAACAAATTTTTGTTGACCGCATGCGGTTGTTTTGATATAAAATATACATTGGTAAATAGTAACACTAACTGATTAGGACTATGATACGTCACCCTGCGTCATTGTATCTGCGCAATACATTTCAACATAAGTGCGTCTGTTCTATTAATAGTCTCAAAATAGAAATATTTTTTGCAAATTTTAGGCATGTATGGCTCGAATGTAGGTAATAAGGCAGAACTTCAAACTCAGCGAACATTGCCGATATTTAAAACATGGGCACATCAAAGTCTATTAGATGTTTGCGCACTAAATTACCGCAAAGTCACTTTAAATATTACGCTATTAAACCAAAGTCAAAAACTTATTTAGGTGATAATTTAACACAATGTTGTAATTTAGATCCACGTGCTCTTATGTGAGTATGCAATATACGAGATGCTTCCATTTATAAGGCTGTATTCTGCATTCAACGACAAAATGGTTTTGGTTTCATTTCACAATCGTCGCTGTGGATATTCATAGCATTTATTTTTGCGTTTCTAGTTGGAAATAAACAGTTCATTGTCCAGCACCCTCTACGGATGGAAGTGAGCAGAACATTATTATATAGTCTTGTGTGTTTGGTTGTGATATCTAAAAATACTTCAAAATGTGATCTGTTTAACCTTAATCATAATCCTAAATTCAACCACTCCGAGGTGCGTCACCTACACCTTACATTAAACTAGGAACACTTGCAAAATTAAAGGCAGTTTAAATGACAGTTCATTTCATTTCAGCGTATTTGAGGAAATAGGCTTACGCCTTTGAAATCCCTAGCTAATAACCCTTTTGAATGCCTTCAGGGTAAGAATTATATACGCATTAACAGTCATTAGTCACCGTATAAAGACTTTTGTTTGTCCGTATCATTTGTCACTTATTAACGTTTCTTTTAAAACTGCGAAAATACTTCGTAAAAGGACGTTTCACCCCACATTCTTGTGTTACTTAAAAAGAGGTCGAAACTTGCACTAACAATCTGGTGTAATGTAGTCTATCTGACATCATTCAGTCATTTATAAGCTTATATAATCAACCGATTCGATCTTTTTTACTTCCTCTGTAAGTTCGGGTTGCGTGCTCCACGAATACACTGCTGGTGTGCTTCTATCCACCCTCATCAACGCCCTATCAATCCCTCAACCAGAATCTCGCCAATGGACATGCCATTGCCTACTTTATGGGTGCTGAACAGTCGGGCCAGATGATGGAACGAAGTTGCGTGTTAACATTTAGTGAACTGCGGTCCCGCGGCCTTCCACCTTATCGCCTCAATGGAGCTGCAGCCGATGGTCACACGGCACTCTTTGCGGATATGGAACAACACCTCTGCACTTATATCGACTTCAGCAGGCAGTCGGCTAAGCGCTGGCCCTGTGGAACGACGGTCTATCGAAATGAGGTGAGTTTCGTCTCAACCAACCAGACTTCTGTCAAAAATACGGAGCTTGTGTCGTCAGGTGAGACACGGTGGAATCGGTAAGCGTTCAGGCCACGAAGGTTTCGGATTCGTCTGCTTAATATAGTATATTTGTAACATTATATCATTTGATGTTAATGGCATATAAAACAACGGTGAAAAATATACATATTTAAATTTCAGTGCTGGCGCCTACAAATCGGAATCCCTTGGAGGTTGTCAAATCATATAGAGTTGCGATTTTACTGGTAAATATGCCCTTCATGGTATAAGTGGTAGGTCACCCACTACAGACGAGAGGCACTGCGACTTTTTGAAAAATAGGCTCGTCTGGCTTAACGAATCTGTATAATCCAACATACGATTTGCATAGATTTGGGAAAAGCTTTAGTGCCCAAAGCTACATTTTACCAGAAAAGGTATGGATTCGATAGATCTCCCATCGACATGCGAAATCAATCGTTACTGTTTTACCGAAGGTTTTAGATGGAGATATTCAAATAAAGTTTGAATACTCCAGCAAGAAGCCAAGTCTTAAAGTAAGACTTCTGTGCACAATCCGGTTATTCAGCTAAAGATTTCTCTGCCAAAGATCACAAAATGTGGGTTTTTGCAGATGTACACAAATCAATACTAAAATCAGAATTTGACGTTACAAACTAACTGTAAAACTTCACTTGGGTCGCGAGTAACTTTAAGTTGTAAAATACGGAGTAAGAAGAAGCTTCGAGCAAATAGCCACTCATTCATTGACCTGAGAAGATCTGATAGCCTCAAAGCAGCAGGGAGCTGATTAATGAAAGATTTTAAAAACATTAACTTGAATTTGCACGATTTTAATAAGCCTTGTCCGCATTTTCATTTGAAACAGAAAAAAAACATTGGTTTGCTGAGAGATCGTCAATAATTTAGCAGTGTAAGTACGCAAGAGATAACGGAACACTTACTCCAGTAAAACCACAAGAAATATTCCCAGAATGCAGTGTTTGACTAGGATACATAAGACGTCATAGTACTGGGTATCCCTTAATGCCAAGCCAGCTACATGAACCTTTTATGTCGTTAAATCAATCTACTGCTGCGCAACTGTCCTTTTCAATTCCAGGCGAACTTCCATCGTCTTATCAACGTCAAGTTTAGTCCACTTGGAACTGCAGATGGAAATGTAATTGGTTACAAAGATGGTGACCAGAGTAACCAGAGAAGCTGAACTATTATAGTTGCATGCAGAACCACCATGGTAAATTACTGAAGGTTTTTAGCTTGGGGATATTCAAATAAAGTTTGAATACTCCAGCAAGAAGCCAAAAGTCTTAAAGAAAGACTTCTGTACGCAATGCATTTATTCAGCTAAAGATTTCTCTGCCAAAGATCACAAAATGTGGGTTTTTGCAGATGTACACAAATCAATACTAAAATCAGAATTTGACGTTACAAACTAACTGTTCAACTTCACTTGGGTCGCGAGTAACTTAAAGTAGTATGGTACCGAGTAAAAAGAAGCTTCGAGCAAGTACCAACTCATTCATTGACCTAAGAAGATCTGATAGCCTCAAAGCAGCAGGGAGCTGATAAATGAAAGATTTTAAATCATCAACTTGAAGTGCACGTTTTTAATAAGCCTTGTCCGCATTTTCATTTGAAACCAAAACAAATTACATTTGTTTGCTGAGAGGTCGTCAATAATTTAGCAGTGGAATTATGTAAGAGATAACGGATCTCTTACTTCAGTAAAACCACAAGAAATATTCCCAGAATGCAGTGTTTGACTTGGAAAAATAAGACTTCATAGTACTGGGTATCGCTTCATGCCAAGCCAGCTACATAAGGCTTTTGTTTCGTTGAATCAATCTCCTGCTGCCCAACTGTCCTCTTCAATTCCAGGCGAACTTCCATCGTCTAATAAACCTGGTCCACATTTTCATTTGAAACTAAAACAAATTACATTTGTTTGCTGAGAGATCGTCAATAATTTAGCAGTGGAAGTACGCAAGAGATAACGGAACACTTACTCCAGTAAAAACCACAAGAAATATTCCCAGAATGCAGTGTTTGACTAGGATACATAAGAGCGTCATAGTACTGGGTATCCCTTTAATGCCAAGCCAGCTACATGAGGCTTTTTATGTCGTTAAATCAATCTACTGCTGCGCAACTGTCCTTTCAATTCCAGGCGAACTTCCATCGTCTTATCAACGTCAAGTTTAGTCCACTTGGAACTGCAGATGGAAATGTAATTGGTTACAAAGATGGTGACCAGAGTAACCAGAGAAGCTGAACTATTATAGTTGCATGCAGAACCACCATGGTAAATTACCGAAGGTTTTAGCTGGGGATATTTAAATAAAGTTTGAATACTCCAGCAAGAAGCTAAAGTCTTAAAGAAAGACTTCTGTACGCAATGCAGTTATTCAGCTAAAGATTTCTCTGCCAAAGATCACAAAATGTGGGTTTTTGCAGATGTACACAAATCAATACTAAAATCAGAATTTGACGTTACAAACTAACTGTTCAACTTCACTTGGGTCGCGAGTAACTTGAAGTTGTACGGTACCGAGTAAGAAGAAGCTTCGAGCAAATAACCACTCATTCATTGACCTGAGAAGATCTGATAGCCTCAAAGCAGCAGGGAGCTGATTAATGAAAGATTTTAAAAACATTAACTTGAATTGCACGATTTTAATAAGCCTTGTCTGCATTTTCATTTGAAACCAAAACAAATTACATTTGTTTGCTGAGAGGTCGTCAATAATTTAGCAGTGGAAGTATGTAAGAGATAACGGATCTCTTACTTCAGTAAAACCACAAGAAATATTCCCAGAATGCAGTGTTTGACTTGGAAAAATAAGACTTCATAGTACTGGGTATCGCTTCATGCCAAGCCAGCTACATGAGGCTTTTGTTTCGTTGAATCAATCTCCTGCTGCGCAACTGTCCTCTTCAATTCCAGGCGAACTTCCATCGTCTAATAAACCTTGTCCACATTTTCATTTGAACTAAAACAAATTACATTTGTTTGCTGAGAGATCGTCAATAATTTAGCAGTGGAAGTACGCAAGAGATAACGGAACACTTACTCCAGTAAAACCACAAGAAATATTCCCAGAATGCAGTGTTTGACTAGGATACATAAGACGTCATAGTACTGGGTATCCCTTAATGCCAAGCCAGCTACATGAGGCGTTTATGTCGTTAAATCAATCTACTGCTGCGCAACTGTCCTTTTCAATTCCAGGCGAACTTCCATCGTCTTATCAACGTCAAGTTTAGTCCACTTGGAACTGCAGATGGAAATGTAATTGGTTACAAAGATGGTGACCAGAGTAACCAGAGAAGCTGAACTATTATAGTTGCATGCAGAACCACCATGGTAAATTACCGAAGGTTTTAGCTGGGGATATTCAAATAAAGTTTGAATACTCCAGCAAGAAGCCAAATCTTAAAGAAAGACTTCTGTACGCAATGCAGTTATTCAGCTAAAGATTTCTCTGCCAAAGATCACAAAATGTGGGTTTTTGCAGATGTACACAAATCAATACTAAAATCAGAATTTGACGTTACAAACTAACTGTTCAACTTCACTTGGGTCGCGAGTAACTTAAAGTAGTATGGTACCGAGTAAAAAGAAGCTTCGAGCAAGTACCAACTCATTCATTGACCTAAGAAGATCTGATAGCCTCAAAGCAGCAGGGAGCTGATAAATGAAAGATTTTAAATCATTAACTTGAAGTGCACGTTTTAATAGGCCTTGTCCGCATTTTTCATTTTGAAACCAAAAACAAATTACATTTTGTTTGCTGAGAGGTCGTCAATAATTTAGCAGTGGAAGTATGTAAGAGATAACGGATCTCTTACTTCAGTAAAACCACAAGAAATATTCCCAGAATGCAGTGTTTGACTTGGAAAAATAAGACTTCATAGTACTGGGTATCGCTTCATGCCAAGCCAGCTACATGAGGCTTTTGTTTCGTTGAATCAATCTCCTGCTGCGCAACTGTCCTCTTCAATTCCAGGCGAACTTCCATCGTCTAATAAACCTTGTCCACATTTTCATTTGAACTAAAACAAATTACATTTGTTTGCTGAGAGATCGTCAATAATTTAGCAGTGGAAGTACGCAAGAGATAACGGAACACTTACTCCAGTAAAACCACAAGAAATATTCCCAGAATGCAGTGTTTGACTAGGATACATAAGACGTCATAGTACTGGGTATCCCTTAAATGCCAAGCCAGCTACATGAGGCTTTTATGTCGTTAAATCAATCAACTGCTGCGCAACTGTCCTTTTCAATTCCAGGCAAACTTCCATCGTCTTATCAACGTCAAGTTTAGTCCACTTGGAACTGCAGATGGAAATTTAATTGGTTACAAAGATGTCGACCAGAGTAACCAGAGAAGCTGAACTATTATAGTTGCATGCAGAACCACCATGGTAAATTACCGAAGGTTTTAGCTGGGGATATTCAAATAAAGTTTGAATACTCCAGCAAGAAGCCAAAGTCTTAAAGAAAGACTTCTGTACGCAATGCAGTTATTCAGCTAAAGATTTCTCTGCCAAAGATCACAAAAATGTGGGTTTTGCAGATGTACACAAATCAATACTAAAATCAGAATTTGACGTTACAAACTAACTGTTCAACTTCACTTGGGTCGCGAGTAACTTGAAGTAGTATGGTACCGAGTAAGAAGACGCATCGAGCAAATAACCACTCATTCATTGACCTAAGAAGATCTGATAGCCTCAAAGCAGCAGGGAGCTGATAAATGAAAGATTTTAAAAACATTAACTTGAAGTGCATGTTTTTAATAAGCCTTGTCCGCATTTTCATTTGAAACCAAAACAAATTACATTTGTTTGCTGAGAGGTCGTCAATAATTTAGCAGTGGAAGTATGTAAGAGATAACGGATCTCTTACTTCAGTAAAACCACAAGAAATATTCCCAGAATGCAGTGTTTGACTAGGATACATAAGACTTCATAGTACTGGGTATCGCTTCATGACAAGCCAGCTACATGAGGCTTTTGTTTCCTTGAATCAATCTCCTGCTGCGCAACTGTCCTCTTTAATTCCAGGCGAACTTCCATCGTATAATAAACCTTGTCCACATTTTCATTTGAACTAAAACAAATTACATTTGTTTGCTGAGAGATCGTCAATAATTTAGCAGTGGAAGTACGCAAGAGATAACGGAACACTTACTCCAGTAAAACCACAAGAAATATTCCCAGAATGCAGTGTTTGACTAGGATACATAAGACGTCATAGTACTGGGTATCCCTTAATGCCAAGCCAGCTACATGAGGCTTTTATGTCGTTAAATCAATCTACTGCTGCGCAACTGTCCTTTTCAATTCCAGGCGAACTTCCATCGTCTTATCAACGTCAAGTTTAGTCCACTTGGAACTGCAGATGGAAATGTAATTGGTTACAAAGATGGTGACCAGAGTAACCAGAGAAGCTGAACTATTATAGTTGCATGCAGAACCACCATGGTAATTTACCGAAGGTTTTAGCTGGGGATATTCAAATAAAGTTTGAATACTCCAGCAAGAAGCCAAAGTCTTAAAGAAAGACTTCTGTACGCAATGCAGTTATTCAGCTAAATATTTCTCTGCCAAAGATCACAAAATGTGGGTTTTGCAGATGTACACTAAATCAATACTAAAAATCATAATTTGACGTTACAAAACTAACTGTTCAACTTCACTTGGGTCGCGAGTAACTTAAAGAGTAGTATGGTACTGAGTAAAAAGAAGCTTCGAGCAAGTACCAACTCATTCATTGACCTAAGAAGATCTGATAGCCTCAAAAGCAGCAGGGGAGCTGATAAATGAAAAGATTTTAAATCATTAACTTGAAGTGCACGTTTTTAATAGGCCTTGTCCGCATTTTCATTTGAAACCAAAACAAATTACATTTTTTGCTGAGAGGTCGTCAATACTTAGCAGTGGAATTATGTAAGAGATAACGGATCTCTTACTTCAGTAAAACCAAGAAATATTCCCAGAATGCAGTGTTTGACTTGGAAAAATAAGACTTCATATTACTGGGTATCGCTTCATGCCAAGCCAGCTACATGAGGCTTTTGTTTCGTTGAATCAATCTCCTGCTGCGCAACTGTCCTCTTCAATTCCAGGCGAACTTCCATCGTCTAATAAACCTTGTCCACATTTTCATTTGAACTAAAACAAATTACATTTGTTTGCTGAGAGATCGTCAATAATTTAGCAGTGGAAGTACGCAAGAGATAACGGAACACTTACTCCAGTAAAACCACAAGAAATATTCCCAGAATGCAGTGTATGACTAGGATACATAAGACGTCATAGTACTGGGTATCCCTTAATGCCAAGCCAGCTACATGAGGCGTTTATGTCGTTAAATCAATCTACTGGCTGCGCAACTGTCCTTTTCAATTTCCAGGCGAACTTCCATCGTCTTATCAACGTCAAGTTTAGTCCACTTGGAACTCGCAGATGGAAATGTAATTGGTTACAAAAGATGGTGACCAGAGTAACCAGAGAAGCTGAACTATTATAGTTGCATGCAGAACCACCATGGTAAATTATCGAAGGTTTTAGCTGGGGATATTCAAATAAAGTTTGAATACTCCAGCAAGAAGCCAAAGTCTTAAAGAAAGACTTCTGTACGCAATGCAGTTATTCAGCTAAAGATTTCTCTGCCAAAGATCACAAAATGTGGGTTTTTGCAGATGTACACAAATCAATACTAAAATCAGAATTTGACGTTACAAACTAACTGTTCAACTTCACTTGGGTCGCGAGTAACTTGAAGTAGTATGGTACCGAGTAAGAAGACGCTTCGAGCCAATTACCACTCATTCATTGACCTAAGAAGATCTGATAGCCTCAAAGCAGCAGGGAGCTGATAAATGAAAAGATTTTAAAAACATTAACTTGAAGTGCATGTTTTTAATAAGCCTTGTCCGCATTTTCATTTGAAACCAAAACAAATTACATTTGTTTGCTGAGAGGTCGTCAATAATTTAGCAGTGGAAGTATGTAAGAGATAACGGATCTCTTACTTCAGTAAAACCACAAGAAATATTCCCAGAATGCAGTGTTTGACTAGGATACATAAGACTTCATAGTACTGGGTATCGCTTCATGACAAAGCCAGCTACATGAGGCTTTTTGTTTCCTTGAATCAATCTCCTGCTGCGCAACTGTCCTCTTTAATTCCAGGCGAACTTCCATCGTCTAATAAACCTTGTCCACATTTTCATTTGAACTAAAACAAATTACATTTGTTTGCTGAGAGATCGTCAATAATTTAGCAGTGGAAGTACGCAAGAGATAACGGAACACTTACTCCAGTAAAACCACAAGAAATATTCCCAGAATGCAGTGTTTGACTAGGATACATAAGACGTCATAGTACTGGGTATCCCTTAATGCCAAGCCAGCTACATGAGGCGTTTATGTCGTTAAATCAATCTACTGCTGCGCAACTGTCCTTTTCAATTCCAGGCGAACTTCCATCGTCTTATCAACGTCAAGTTTAGTCCACTTGGAACTGCAGATGGAAATGTAATTGGTTACAAAGATGGTGACCAGAGTAACCAGAGAAGCTGAACTATTATAGTTGCATGCAGAACCACCATGGTAAATTACCGAAGGTTTTAGCTGGGGATATTCAAATAAAGTTTGAATACTCCAGCAAGAAGCCAAAGTCTTAAAGAAAGACTTCTGTACGCAATGCAGTTATTCAGCTAAAGATTTCTCTGCCAAAGATCACAAAATGTGGGTTTTTGCAGATGTACACAAATCAATACTAAAATCAGAATTTGACGTTACAAACTAACTGTTCAACTTCACTTGGGTCGCGAGTAACTTGAAGTAGTATGGTACCGAGTAAGAAGACGCTTCGAGCAAATAACCACTCATTCATTGACCTAAGAAGATCTGATAGCCTCAAAGCAGCAGGGAGCTGATAAATGAAAGATTTTAAATCATTAACTTGAAGTGCACGTTTTTAATAAGCCTTGTCCGCATTTTCATTGAAACCAAAACAAATTACATTTGTTTGCTGAGAGGTCGTCAATAATTTAGCAGTGGAATTATGTAAGAGATAACGGATCTCTTACTTCAGTAAAACCACAAGAAATATTCCCAGAATGCAGTGTTTGACTTGGAAAAATAAGACTTCATAGTACTGGGTATCGCTTCATGCCAAGCCAGCTACATGAGGCTTTTGTTTCGTTGAATCAATCTCCTGCTGCGCAACTGTCCTCTTCAATTCCAGGCGAACTTCCATCGTCTAATAAACCTTGGTCCACATTTTTCATTTGAAACTAAAAACAAATTACATTTGTTTGCTGAGAGATCGTCAATAATTTAGCAGTGGAAGTACGCAAGAGATAACGGAACACTTACTCCAGTAAAACCACAAGAAATATTCCCAGAATGCAGTGTTTGACTAGGATACATAAGACGTCATAGTACTGGGTATCCCTTAATGCCAAGCCAGCTACATGAGGCTTTTATGTCGTTCAATCAATCAACTGCTGCGCAACTGTCCTTTTCAATTCCAGGCAAACTTTCATCGTCTTATCAACGTCAAGTTTAGTCCACTTGGAAATGCAGATGGAAATTTAATTGGTTACAAAGATGGTGACCAGAGTAACCAGAGAAGCTGAACTATTATAAGTTGCATGCAGAACCACCATGGTAAATTACCGAAGGTTTTAGCTGGGGATATTCAAATAAAAGTTTGAATACTCCAGCAGAAGCCAAAGTCTTAAAGAAAAGACTTCTGTACGCAATGCAGTTATTCAGCTAAAAGATTTCTCTGCCAAAGATCACAAAATGTGGGTTTTTTGCAGATGTACACAAAATCAATACTAAAAATCAGAATTTGACGTTACAAACTAACTGTTCAACTTCACTTGGGTCGCGAGTAACTTGAAGTAGTATGGTACCGAGTAAGAAGACGCTTCGAGCAAATAACCACTCATTCATTGACCTAAGAAGATCTGATAGCCTCAAAGCAGCAGGGAGCTGATAAATGAAAGATTTTAAAAACATTAACTTGAAGTGCATGTTTTTAATAAGCCTTGTCCGCATTTTCATTTGAAACCAAAACAAATTACATTTGTTTGCTGAGAGGTCGTCAATAATTTAGCAGTGGAAGTATGCAAGAGATAACGGATCTCTTACTTCAGTTAAACCACAAGAAATATTCCCAGAATGCAGTGTTTGACTTGGAAAAATAAGACTTCATAGTACTGGGTATCGCTTCATGCCAAGCCAGCTACATGAGGCTTTTGTTTCGTTGAATCAATCTCCTGCTGCGCAACTGTCCTCTTCAATTCCAGGCGAACTTCCATCGTCTAATAAACCTTGTCCACATTTTCATTTGAACTAAAACAAATTACATTTGTTTGCTGAGAGATCGTCAATAATTTAGCAGTGGAAGTACGCAAGAGATAACGGAACACTTACTCCAGTAAAACCACAAGAAATATTCCCAGAATGCAGTGTTTGACTAGGATACATAAGACGTCATAGTACTGGGTATCCCTTAAAGCCAAGCCAGCTACATGAGGCGTTTTATGTCGTTAAATCAATCTACTGCTGCGCAACTGTCCTTTTTCAATTCCAGGCGAAACTTCCATCGTCTTATCAACGTCAAGTTTAGTCCACTTGGAACTGCAGATGGAAATGTAATTGGTTACAAAGATGGTGACCAGAGTAACCAGAGAAGCTGAACTATTATAGTTGCATGCAGAACCACCATGGTAAATTACCGAAGGTTTTAGCTGGGGATATTCAAATAAAGTTTGAATACTCCAGCAAGAAGCCAAAGTCTTAAAGAAAGACTTTTGTACGCAATGCAGTTATTCAGCTAAAGATTTCTCTGCCAAAGATCACAAAATGTGGGTTTTTGCAGATGTACACAAATCAATACTAAAATCAGAATTTGACGTTACAAACTAACTGTTCAACTTCACTTGGGTCGCGAGTAACTTGAAGTAGTATGGTACCGAGTAAGAAGACGCTTCGAGCAAATAACCACTCATTCATTGACCTAAGAAGATCTGATAGCCTCAAAGCAGCAGGGAGCTGATAAATGAAAGATTTTAAAAACATTAACTTGAAGTGCATGTTTTTAATAAGCCTTGTCCGCATTTTCATTTGAAACCAAAACAAATTACATTTGTTTGCTGAGAGGTCGTCAATAATTTAGCAGTGGAAGTATGCAAGAGATAACGGATCTCTTACTTCAGTAAAACCACAAAGAAATATTCCCAGAATGCAGTGTTTGACTTGGAAAAAAATAAGACTTCATAGTACTGGGTATCGCTTCATGACAAGCCAGCTACATGAGGCTTTTTGTTTCGTTGAATCAATCTCCTGCTGCGCAACTGTCCTCTTCAATTCCAGGCGAACTTCCATCGTCTAATAAACCTTGTCCACATTTTTCATTTTGAACTAAAAACAAATTACATTTGTTTGCTGAGAGATCGTCAATAATTTAGCAGTGGAAGTACGCAAGAGATAACGGAACACTTACTCCAGTAAAACCACAAGAAATATTCCCAGAATGCAGTGTTTGACTAGGATACATAAGACGTTATAGTACTGGGTATCCCTTAATGCCAAGCCAGCTACATGAGGCTTTTATGTCGTTAAATCAATCAACTGCTGCGCAACTGTCCTTTTCAATTCCAGGCGAACTTCCATCGTCTTATCAACGTCAAGTTTAGTCCACTTGGAACTGCAGATGGAAATGTAATTGGTTACAAAGATGGTGACCAGAGTAACCAGAGAAGCTGAACTATTATAGTTGCATGCAGAACCACCATGGTAAATTACCGAAGGTTTTAGCTGGGGATATTCAAATAAAGTTTGAATACTCCAGCAAGAAGCCAAAGTCTTAAAGAAAGACTTCTGTACGCAATGCAGTTATTCAGCTAAAGATTTCTCTGCCAAAGATCACAAAATGTGGGTTTTTGCAGATGTACACAAATCAATACTAAAATCAGAATTTGACGTTACAAACTAACTGTTCAACTTCACTTGGGTCGCGAGTAACTTAAAGTAGTATGGTACCGAGTAAAAAGAAGCTTCGAGCAAGTACCAACTCATTCATTGACCTAAGAAGATCTGATAGCCTCAAAGCAGCAGGGAGCTGATAAATGAAAGATTTTAAATCATTAACTTGAAGTGCACGTTTTTAATAGGCCTTGTCCGCATTTTCATTTGAAACCAAAACAAATTACATTTGTTTGCTGAGAGGTCGTCAATAATTTAGCAGTGGAATTATGTAAGAGATAACGGATCTCTTACTTCAGTAAAACCACAAGAAATATTCCCAGAATGCAGTGTTTGACTTGGAAAAATAAGACTTCATAGTACTGGGTATCGCATCATGCCAAGCCAGCTACATGAGGCTTTATGTTTCGTTGAATCAATCTCCTGCTGCGCAACTGTCCTCTTCAATTCCAGGCGAACTTCCATCGTCTAATAAAGCCTTGTCCACATTTTCATTTGAAACTAAAACAAATTACATTTGTTTGCTGAGAGATCGTCAATAATTTAGCAGTGGAAGTACGCAAGAGATAACGGAACACTTACTCCAGTTAAACCACAAGAAATATTCCCAGAATGCAGTGTTTGACTAGGATACATAAGACGTCATAGTACTGGGTATCCCTTAATGCCAAGCCAGCTACATGAGGCTTATATGTCGTTAAATCAATCAACTGCTGCGCAACTGTCCTTTTTCAATTCCAGGCGAAACTTCCATCGTCTTATCAACGTCAAGTTTAGTCCACTTGGAACTGCAGATGGAAATTTAATTGGTTACAAAGATGGTGACCAGAGTAACCAGAGAAGCTGAACTATTATAAGTGCATGCAGAACTACCATGGTAAATTACCGAAGGTTTTAGCTGGGGATATTTAAATAAAGTTTGAATACTCCAGCAAGAAGCCAAAGTCTTAAAGAAAGACTTCTGTACGCAATGCAGTTATTCAGCTAAAGATTTCTCTGCCAAAGATCACAAAATGTGGGTTTTTGCAGATGTACACAAATCAATACTAAAATCAGAATTTGACGTTACAAACTAACTGTTCAACTTCACTTGGGTCGCGAGTAACTTGAAGTTGTACGGTACCGAGTAAGAAGAAGCTTCGAGCAAATAACCACTCATTCATTGACCTGAGAAGATCTGATAGCCTCAAAGCAGCAGGGGAGCTGATTAAATGAAAGATTTTAAAAACATTTACTTGAAGTGCACGTTTTTAATAAGCCTTGTCCGCATTTTCATTTGAAACCAAAACAAATTACATTTGTTTGCTGAGAGGTCGTCAATAATTTAGCAGTGGAAGTATGTAAGAGATAACGGATCTCTTACTTCAGTAAAACCACAAGAAATATTCCCAGAATGCAGTGTTTGACTTGGAAAAATAAGACTTCATAGTACTGGGTATCGCTTCATGCCAAGCCAGCTACATGAGGCTTTTGTTTCGTTGAATCAATCTCCTGCTGCGCAACTGTCCTCTTCAATTCCAGGCGAACTTCCATCGTCTAATAAACCTTGTCCACATTTTCATTTGAACTAAAACAAATTACATTTGTTTGCTGAGAGATCGTCAATAATTTAGCAGTGGAAGTACGCAAGAGATAACGGAACACTTACTCCAGTAAAACCACAAGAAATATTCCCAGAATGCAGTGTTTGACTAGGATACATAAGACGTCATAGTACTGGGTATCCCTTAATGCCAAGCCAGCTACATGAGGCTTTTATGTCGTTAAATCAATCTACTGCTGCGCAACTGTCCTTTTCAATTCCAGGCGAACTTCCATCGTCTTATCAACGTCAAGTTTAGTCCACTTGGAACTGCAGATGGAAATGTAATTGGTTACAAAGATGGTGACCAGAGTAACCAGAGAAGCTGAACTATTATAGTTGCATGCAGAACCACCATGGTAAATTACCGAAGGTTTTAGCTGGGGATATTCAAATAAAGTTTGAATACTCCAGCAAGAAGCCAAAGTCTTAAAGAAAGACTTCTGTACGCAATGCAGTTATTCAGCTAAAGATTTCTCTGCCAAAGATCACAAAATGTGGGTTTTTGCAGATGTACACAAATCAATACTAAAATCAGAATTTGACGTTACAAACTAACTGTTCAACTTCACTTGGGTCGCGAGTAACTTAAAGTAGTAAGGTATCGAGTAAGAAGAAGCTTCGAGCAAATAACTACTCATTCATTGACCTAAGAAGATCTGATAGCCTCAAAGCAGCAGGGAGCTGATTAATGAAAGATTTTAAAAACATTAACTTGAAGTGCACGTTTTTAATAAACCTTGTCCGCATTTTCATTTGAAACCAAAACAAATTACATTTGTTTGCTGAGAGGTCGTCAATAAATTTAGCAGTGGAAGTATGTAAGAGATAACGGATCTCTTACTTCAGTAAAACCACAAGAAATCTTCCCAGTATGCAGTGTTTGACTTGGATAAATAAGACTTCATAGTACTGGGTATTCCAGGCGAACTTCCAACGTCTTATCAACGTCAAGTTTAGTCCACTTGGAACTGCAGATGTAAAATGTAATTGGTTACAATGGTGGTGACCAGAGTCGCCAGAGAAGTTGAACTATTCTAGTTGCATGCAGAACCACAAAGTTAAATTAATGGCCCAATTGCCTGGCTTCATATTATTTGGAGAAAGAATTGCGCACTCTTTGCATAAGTATGTCTAAAATTAATTGAGGACTTTCCATGACAATTAACCTCCTTAAAATACCTATAATTATATATATAGTTGATGCTAATATGTGGAATGTACCTTTTTCCAAATTTTCAATTTGGAAGTTCGACTTGTTAGGCTATTGCACCTTTTGCGATTGATTCCAGTTGAACGAATAAGAAAACGAGTATATTCCGATTAGAACAGAAACCAGTGCGTCATAACTATACCTTTATTTATACTTATCAAAATGTTCCTTTAATCCCATAGCCTGCGTTAATCTTCAAATGCACAGACATTTTTTCCATTGGTGATGGCCTTTTAATAAGGGTTAATACCGACCCATCCTTATTTACTATTAAAATAACGCATGAATGTAAACAAAGACAACTTTAATGGCCGTATCTGCAAACTCGATTACGAAGTTTGTATTATCCAGTCCCTAAAATCTGTTGTTAACACGTTGCCCTTAACGATAAAAATGCTTGTGACCTGACCCATCGCTACAGTTTCGACTGCTTATTTTGGCAGGTCAGACGTTTTGCGATAACTACGCCCTATTAAATAACAAACGAAGCTGACCGAGCCTGAGGTTTTGGTGAGAAGTTGTTATGCTGCTTTGGTCTTTCGTTTCCTTACCTGTCTTATTACAATCTACTGGTGGGAATATATCATTTCGATGGTCCATGTGACTAATTTTTAGTGCATTTTCTCCATGTATGTCAAAAGAAGAATGCTTTCTTCTGGTTAGGCTTGGTCATTGGATTATTTACCCGGTTTTAATTATTTCTGGAGCAAGTATTTGCTTTTCCCAGCTGAGGCTTGGGAAACGGATAGAACTCCATTGGCGAACCGGACTGTGCTTTGACGTCGTAGAACTACCTTGTATTCCTTCCCACTTTGCCTTCTATTTGGGCACTTTGTACATCTTCAATTACCACACGTTCAAAAAACATAAACGCATTACTCACAAGGACACAGTTACATTTACAATGAAAACCCAACCACAAACCAGGACTTAGAAACATTCGTCCACAATATCATAAAATCTGTTTTACCCACTTTTAACTGTCGGTAAGATCTGATTTTACTTCTCAATGGGGTTTTAATTACTTTGAATAATCTGCTGTAGAAGTTGTGTATATGCATGGTATCTACTGACTTCTTTGGCTCACGCAACTTGCACATTACAAATACATCTGCCTACCTTGTGCAGATATAGAATTTATCATGTATTTTTTTTTAACTTCATTACGACACGAAAAACATGTACATGCACCTCAGGTTTAAAACTGAAAATGTTTTCTTTCTGCAGTCTGATGTCACCTACTCCGGTGTTCTCGAGGTACGAACAGATGCCAGGAGATGGAACTCACCGATAGACCTCAGTTTCCCAATCGTTTGCTCTTCACAATCCACAACACGGCTGGTCTTGTCCGACGCGCCTGTCAGAATGAGGTTTGAGACATATTTGTTTACTGTTTTCTTGGAACACCTTTTAAGTCAAAGCATTTTAACCTTGTATTCTTGTATTGTGCACCTTCTAGTCATGCACATCTTGCTGTTGTTTTTAGCTCGGTCGAACGCTTGCCGCGATGGAATAAAAATAATCTTCGACCTACGCCCGCAGCAGTGGACATGACTTTTAAACTTTTCACCCCCGACAGAAAGAGTGCCCATCGAGTCCAACATTCGACACCGATATTCATGCAGGCAACGCTTTTTGATCCGACGGGTTTGTTCATGAACATTAAGTAGTCTTGACTTGGATATACTTTGCACCAATGAGCCACAATATAATTAAACTTGTGTCAGAACAATTAGAAGAACATATGTTAAGAAGTATGCAAGTTTTTAATAAGTCGATCATTTAAAGGTACGAACAAGGCATCAGATCAAATAAAGTCTTATAAACGTTATTATTCTGGCTAACAAGCGTTCATATGGTTAATAAATAAAAGGATAACCCTTTTAAGGCATAATTTAATATAGTCTATTAGATGAGCGGAGTACTCAGTCACTCTTGTGGTGTGGAATCTCGACTCAGGGTACGAAAGAGCGTCCTTAGAAGAAACTATTATAAAGGTGGAAGATAAGGAGACAAGAGTGTGTGGTTTTGGCACAAAAAACCATTGTCAGCTAGTTAAAGGCAAGTGTGCACCTGGCCAGTGCTAAGATCCAAATGCGAAAGATGTTAGCCACTGGACCAGACGATGTAATTAATTAGTTACTGGCTGAACTCTGAAAAACTATACGTTAATGTATCGGCTTTCCAGCTAATTTGGTAAACCGTTAAATATAAGTGTGTGGATTAGTCGAAACAATATACTAATGCAATGTTGCATGACCTTTGATTTATTCCATTATAAGGGCTTTGTGTTTTGACAATCCCTGTGCAGCAGCCTTTTCTTTTGAACATGTAGGGCTGCAATGTGCAAAACCATGCCTCGAAACTAATCGAAAAAAGAAAAAAACCTTTGTTCACAAGGATATTGAATATGCATCAAAAGCTGAAGTCGTCAGAAAGTTGGAACGCCTAGTTACTTTGCCATTCCGCTCATGACGAGGGCATGACTCAAACAGCCCTTTCTGACAACTAAGGAGAAGACGCTACTGAGCATAACGAACACCTTCGCTTAAATAAACGATTTCAATAAACTATGAAAGCCAAAATTACTTTTTGCCGAATTATAACGTTCAGAGACATCGAAAATCCCTATTGGATTGTCCTGCAATCTCACAGCTTGACACCTCAAGTCTAACCAACTGCGAAATCGCAAACCAAATTCGCATCAGCCAGAATGATCTGCGAAGGCAGATCACCAAAAGAAGTTAAAAATACACACAGACATTCCATTAAGTGCAGATGCATCTGCGGAGACCACGCTAGTCAACATGGGCATCTGGTTGCCAACATAAACATAAAGTGTGGTTTTTGTGAAAGGTAAAAATATCGTTCTTTACTGAATTTTGTTTTGAACTGAAGTTGAGAGGGAAAACCCTTTATTTTAACCCTTTATTTTATTTTATTTTTTAATTTATTTTATTTCATTTTGTTATAACCTTTTATTTTAACCAACAAAAATCTTCGTATACGTGCTGTGTTCCCCGAAACCCCATAAAAATATGAATGAAAGAGATAAAGAATAATTGATGGTCAGCAAAAATGTACCCATGATGAATGAAAACTGAGTTGACCTCGGTCACCAGCTCAGACTTCGTATCTTGCTCTTGATCAAACAGAAGAAACTATCGTTTTCGACGCATCACCACGATTCATTCGATTGGCACCGTACATCTGCAAGCGGTTTGAAGTTCAGACTTCGAGTCCAGAGACCCTGCGACCATTGACACAAATTATTTGAGAGCACTATGAGATTAGTCAATTGCCAGCCTCACGCAGCATAAACTGAAGAGCAGTTCCCCTTGAACAAGGGTAGAGATTAGCCTCATTCTGATGGTGTTCTGTACGTCTCGAGTAGAATATTTTAATATCAAAGCACATTTAATTGGTCATTAGACCTTCCTACATTCTTGTCAGCGTGCTACAGACACAGAAGTCCAACATGTTAGGGATAAGTTCTAAGAAGTGAAGTGTTCAATTATTGCTTAACTTAATTGACGATTGACGTAAGTATCTGGAGGTCAACGGATCCACATTGATGCTTGCACATTGACCATGATGCCAGATTGCAAATCTGATATCTGGTTACGCTCCTTCTGCTGCAAAATATCACGGTTAAAATCCTATGCACACTCATCGCAGGCTATGCTGTTTCTCAGGGTGTGACAATGCTCAGGGATGCCATAAACGCACTTGCGTGCGCCTAAATAGCTGGTACTGCGTGATGACGAAGTGGCGCTCACCTATCAAGTTACGGAACATACTGTTCTCGTTGTACCTTGTGGCTCAATATAGAGATCTCAAAGGCAGTCGCATAGCGACTAGTAACACATACATATAATGGAGTAACAACAAAGACATGGGACACCACAATGGCCATTTCTGGTTTATTGGCCATCAACATCCAGTCATACTCAATCCTTAAAGTTGGACCACCTGAGATTCAAACGCACATCCGTTGCTCATGGAGTCGAACGCTCTAAAAATGCTTCACGGGCTCGTTGCTTCTTGGTAGTGATTGGGAAATTAAATGATGGAGTGGCGCTCACCGGTAAAATAACGACACGTGTTTGTCCCGTTATGTCTTGCGGTTCAATCTTGAGTCGCATAGCGATTACAAACATGTACATATTATGGAGTATCAAAAAAAGACAAAGGAGACTATAATGGCTATTTCTGGCTGATAAGCCGACATATCAGGTGGTCCAAATGTGGGATTGAGTATTATTGTCTGGTGATGACTAATAAGCCAGACATGGCCATTCCGGCCTCCATTATCTTTGTCGGTACTCCACCACAGTTGATAGTGTACGTTACTCATGGTGAGTTGATTAATATTTCTTGCAGATATTTGGCATACATGTTTCCAAGTGCCCTTTTTTGCTATCCTCCAGCTATTGCTCCTAATCGTTAGGTGGCGAGTTGGTTATGAACTATGGTTCAATTAAGTGCTCACTATCTACCGGTTAGAGCCTCGATATCAAATGAGCCACGGCCTGGTAGTAAGCGTCCTTCCTTTTCATCTCTGCTGCGTGCTCAGCAATTCGCATGGGAAGTAGTTTCCCAGGTTCTCCAAGGTAAATGCCTTGTTCAAAACTACATAAGACTCGGTAAACGACTCCAGCGTTTTCCTGACTTGGAACCGGGTATTTCTGGTAAAGACGTAAACTTCCAGATCGCAGCTAATTGGACAGGATCCGGACATGCCTTCAAGTTTGATGAGGCCTAAATTCGCGCCGTGAACTGGTTGAGTCCTTGTTCGCCGACCCACAGTCAATTAACAAGCGCAATAAACTTCCGCCTCCATATTCTCATGATGCAATTTTCGGCTGGGAAAAATTATGGACCACGCGTGAAGATACGGATGACCAACGGTCCGAGGAACAGCGGGCCAAATCGCGGAGTGATCGTCACCCCAGTAAAGCGCTCATTAGAACATAAATGTTAAACCTTAGTGCTACGTCCTAGAAGTCGGGGTACTGATGATCTGAATGGATGCAGAATGAGCGCACACTACTTCAAGTTCTGTCACCTCCTTAGCTGCTGTACTAGCTTGGATGAATTCAACCTGATGGTGTTTGCCTGTTCGGGGCACCCACAAATCAAAAAATACTTATTTGCTTCCAATAACATTTAGATTAGTGTGAACCCATTTTTTTTAGCAAAAGTCAATAAAAGTCATTAAAATATTATTATGGTAGTAACATGGCAGAAGCAGACAGCTGCTTCATAGTTATAGGCCTATCAGGAACCTTCCGCAGTGAGTATAAAAATTAGAAAAAAATATGCGCTTGAACCTAACTGTTTTGGTTCGAATCTTGGTTCAATCTCATTCTATGAGCCAACCAAGTGTTCTGCTGGTAAAATAAATAAATATATATATATATATCTGGTAGTTGGGCGTTCACCCATCGTTTATAGGAGTCACTCGTCTCGTTGTGCCTTGGGGCTTACTCTCAAGCACCGCCAGCAGCCGTTAGGCGGCTAAGGATATAGGCAGAATAACATGACCGACAAAGACAAGGGAGACGGGAATGGCCATTTCTGGCTTATTAGCCGTCATCAGCCAGCCATACCCATCCCCAGGCGCTGCGGTGCCCGAAAATCGAACTCGCGAACTGTTGGGCAGAGGTTATGGGGTTGGGTATGCCTGGCTGATGAACGGCTAAAAAGACAGAAATGGCCATTCCATTCGCCCTTGTCTTTGTCAGTTATGTTATTCTGCCTAAATCCTTAGCTGCCTTACGGCTGCTAGCGGGGCTTGAGAGTTAGCCCCAAGGCACAAAGAACGGGACGAGTGAGTCCTGTAACCGATCGGTGAGCGCTAAACTACCATTTTTTAAATTCCCGATCAAAACCGGGACGACAACGAGCTCGTGGCGCGCATTCAAGTCTCGGGCGCCACAGCGCCTGGGGATCGGTATGACTGGCTGATTACGGCAAATTAGCCAGAAATGGACATTCCAGTCTCCCTTGTCTTTGTCGGTTATGTTATTCTGCATATATATATATATATCGGCGAAACACGTGTCTGGGCTTTTAGTTAGTATCTATGTCGGAAGTAAGGTATAACATCTTTGCCATCTAAGATTCATACTACTTGTAGTACTACTTGTTTGTAGAATGGGCATTAAGTGGTTATTCCACAGTGGTTGATTGTCTTCGACCCAAATGTTCATTGAAATTTCGGTCTGACCACAAAAGTCATGTCCGAAGCACCTGACTCCATGTCCTGCACTTAATAATTTCAGAAATTATTTACCCGATTATTCTCTGGAGTCCACTATACCAGAAACCGCATAGAGAACGCTGGGGACCCACTGAGGAGCCGAACCCTCGTTGCTGCGTCACACAGCAGCAGAAACATCGGCGAAACACGTGTCTGGGCTTTTAGTTAGTATCTATGTCGGAAGTAAGGTATAACGTCTTTGCTATATATATATATATATATATATATATATATATATATATATATATATATATATATATATATATATATATATATATATATGAGAAGAAGGCGATCACGGTAACTATGGTTTTATTGTCCTGACGTTTCAAAATCAAACAGGATTTCATCGTCGGAGGTAAATATTGTACCGCGCCTCACAGTATTTATAGGTGGTAACATTTCGGCTAATACGGGATTACTAAGGTTTTTGAATTCGCGTAGAGGAGGGGCCGGGTTGGGGGTGGAGATTCTCAGTCATCATGCTGCTTGATGAGCATGGTGGTGTTTCATTCTTGGCGATCATCCTTTGCCTGTTCACGGAGTCCGTGGTGGACTGGGGGAGGGCGGGTGATGGCTTGTTCTCAATCTGGTCGGGGGCCGGAGTTCGCACGTTGGCAGTAGTCGTCAGAACCCTCATCGACCGAAGCTGCCGCCCCAGGCTGTTAATATTGGTTGCGATCGCTCCTCCGTGTGTATTCGCACCTGCCGGATAAGTGGTTGAGCTGGCCGAGGCGATAACTGTTCCTTCGTCGGGTCTGGGTTGTGTTGCGATTGCGTGCGTGTCCGCCATGGACTCACCCATGTTCGGATGCACGTTAGGCCCATGTTCACGTTGGCTCTTTCGATCAATAAGCTGCGTCCGGAGGGCTTGGTAGGCCGTAGGAAGCGTCACACAACGATTGATGGAGGTTGTTCCCGTGTTCCAAGCCTCGATGGTTTCCCTTGCCACGCGGTCACTTCCCCGACCAAAAATTTCAGCATTCTGGAAGGCGAACGTGTGTCCAGAGTCTGCGCAATGGTCCGCCACCAAAGACAGCGGGTCCATTCTTCTTACCGCCCTCATGTGTTCTCCGACCCGGGTTTGTAGACGTTTCCCGGTTTCTCCAATGTAGTTGACTGCGCAGGAATTGCATTTAACCCGGTAGATGACGTTTGTTGTTTCACCTCGGGGCTGGGGGGCCTTAGGCCTCATAACCAGATGTTGAATGGTTGACTCCGGCCGGTGGGCGATGCCGATCCCCATCGGTCTTAGGAGACGGGAAACCGCCTCCGAAACACCGTCAATGTATGGCAACGCTCGCCATATCTTTGGCTGTTCGGTCGCTGGCCTTCGGCTTTGCCTGCACTGTCTGCTACGTTCGATGAAGTTGCGGGGATACCCGTTGGCCATGAAGAGGCGTGTGAGGTATCGAAGTTCTGCCTTTCTTTCGCCTGGCTCGCTGCAGTGTGTTTCAGCCCTTTTGTATAGCGTTCGAACACAACTGCGTTTGTGGCATGACGGATGTTTGCTATGATGGCTAAGGATTTGGCGGGTACTGGTGGCCTTCCTATACACCGTCGTTTTAAGGTCCTCGCAGGGTTTTCGATGGACGAGAACGTCGAGGAATGGCAGCTGGTTGTTGACTTCCACCTCCATTGTAAACTGGATGTCAGGGAAAATAGAATTCAGGCTGTCATGAAATTCCTTGACCATATCCCGCTCGATGATGACAAAGGTATCGTCCACATACCGAGTCCAGAATTTCGGTTTGTAATTTGCGAAAACCCGGGTCTCTAATTTTTGGAGAACTGCCTCTGCGATGAAGCCCGAAAGTGGCGATCCCATTGGCGTCCCCTTGACCTGCTCATACGTTGTTCCTTCGAAAGTGAAGAACGTCTTCAGGCAGAATTTAAAGAGCTGGATTAGATGTCTCCCTTTCACCGTCTCGGCCGTCTCGTTGTACCTGCTCTCGAGCAGTTCGCTGACCGTTTCGACTGCCAGGCCTTGTGGGATCGCGGTGAAGAGAGAGGTGACATCGAATGACACCATCACCTCGTCTGCAGTAATTTGCACTCCCTGGAGATGTTGCAGGAATTGAGTCGCTGAACAGACCTTCGTGGTCGCGTCCGAGTTGAGCGACCGCAAATTTCAGAAAAGCCATTTCGCCAGATGAAAGGTTGGTGCACCGCGCAATGACACGATTGGCCGGAGGGGGATACCAGCCTTGTGTACTTTTGGTAGTCCGTAGAACCTTGCTGCGGCCGCGTCTATTGGTTTAATGGCCAGTCGTACGGACTTAGTAATGGCCTTGTTCTTTTGCATGTCGGCGAGTGTCTTGTTCAGTTCCGTTACAAGTTTCTTCATCGGTTCATCGTCACATGGCAGTACGCCTGTCGGTCCTCCAGTAAGGCCTTGGCCTTCTGGATGTAGTCTGTCTTATTCAGCACTACTGTGGAGCGTCCTTTGTCGGCTGGCAGAATCACGATGCTGGTGTCAGCCCTCAGTGTCTTGAGAGCACTCTGTTCCGCTCTGGAAATGATTGCACGTGGTTTGTGCGCCATCACCAAAAGAGGTTATCTGCTGCCGAATAAGGTGCTTTGTTTCGTCGGATTCCCCGGTTTGTTTTAGAATCGACTCGACAGTGGGCCACGAGATTTTACCGGATCGGCGTCTGCGATGTTAAAGCATGCTTCATGACTCAGCACTTTCAATTGTGCAGGCGAAAACTGCTTCGATGACATATTGTGCACCAGGAACTTCGTTCTCTTCTTGAGATGAATGGGTTATATTTCGAAGCTTATCCGCCAGCTCCCGCATCTCTCGTTGCTCGTAGTTCTCTGGCCCGTTTATCAATCACCTGCTGCAGCAGCCTGACTCCGTCCTCACCGATTAGTTCAGCGCACTGTGCAACCGCTTAGTTTCAAAACCCCATTGTATTTTTGCGCAGTCGAAGATGGCAGTTTGAGAGCACCCGAATCATTCGTCTGCTATGTTGTGTCACCCACCTTTCGCCAGACTTGTGTTCACCGGTGGCTTGTAGGACAAGCTTTTCGGAAACACGTGATTGTCAAGGCATCTGTGAAGGAATTGAATTTGCGCGTACGTTGATGACAGACGAAGGGCAAATATATATATATATATATAAAATAAGACAGCGCATCATGAGGCCCAAAGAACCGCTACCAATGACAGAGCAATCAACAGTAATTTACAGCATACCATGCCAAAGCTGCTATGTGAGTTATGTTGGTGAAACAGGCAAACGCCTTTGCACAAGATGGCATGAGCACCAGCTTGCAATCAACCGCAAGGATAAGCTGTCTGTTTTCTATAACCACATGCAGCAGAAGAACCAGAGTTTCGCCTTTGAGAAAGCGAGGAAAATCAGCTCAGCCAACGATAAGACGGCCGGACTGCTGCTCAAAAGTTGGTCCTCGACGGGCACACTAAACAGAGCCATAGACTTGCATCCCGCCTACCAGGCGATACGCAAAAGGCTCGAGTCAGTACGGGCAGGTACAATGGGGCAGTTGAGCAAAACCAAGCATGGCAGAAAACGGATACAAGAAAAAAAGCAGAGGAGCCATTTGGAGGCCACGTGACCAGCGTGGAACACCAACTCACTACCACACCCACGAGGCTGAACTCAACTCGCAAGGCCGTCAACGACTGATCAGTTTGTTGGCTGACAAGGGACAGGCCACCATGCACGCTGACTTGCCAACAAACCCGACGGCAGTAAAAGGTACTAATGGCACCCGAGGGAAGAGATTAAACATGATCAGCAGTGAAAAGGGAGGTCAAAGTTCATATTTCGAGCAGGGCGTCAAAGCTGAAAAAAACAAAACCAGCAGGAAGAACAACCACAGAATTCTGATGATGGAAATGAGGGGGTTTCCGAAACGTCAGTCAAAATACACTCCGGTCCATTAAGTCGTTCTTTCTTCTTCGTCTTTTTCGGGGGATGATGAGCTTGGTATATATATATATAAAGGGTCTTGGATGCGAAGGATCAAAGGGTCTTGGATGCGAACGGCTAGTTTGTGCTCGTTAATGTGGGTGCCTAGGCGTCGACCCTTATGCCCAATATACACACAAGAGTAATTTGCGCATGAGATGTGATGAAATTACGTTGGTTTGTTGGTTTTTGGGGATTGGGATCCTTTATTCGGGATAGTGTGGTGCCTAGTGAGGATGCTGGCTTGTGAGCGACGTGTATACGAAGGCGATTCAACTGCCGAGTGATTACCTCAGAGGCCCCCTTCATATAAGGCAGGGAGTAGAATTTCCGTGCCACAATTTCTCCGTTTGGGATGGGGCCTTGCGGTTGTGCCTGTTGCCTGAGGCAGTTCTTGACAAAACTAATCGGATACTCGTTACACCGAAACAACCGATATAGGTAAGCAAGCTCTTTTTTAAGGATGTCATCGCTGTTGCAGTAACGGTATGCCCTGTGGAACAGAGTTCGGACGCAGCTTCTTTTGTGAGTTGCTGAGTGGTCTTCCATAGTTGAGGATAATATCAGCATTATATCCTTTCCTATGGACGCTTGTTGCGAGACTACCATCATGTAGCTCTTGGATTCTTGCGTCCAGAAATGACAGGCTGTCTCCTACTGCCTCTTCACGAGTGAATTGCATGGTTGGCAAAACACCATTCAGCCTCTGATGCAGTTGCTCAACCTAGCAGTCCTTTATTACGACAAAGGTGTCATCTACATATCGAAGCCAGATTTTGGGCTATGAAAGTTTGGAAAACGTCTTCTTCTAGTCATTGCAAAACCAATTCGGCGAGTGGTCCTGATATTGGCTAGCCCATTGGGGTGCCCTTTACCTGTTGGTAGTACTTATTGTCGAATCGACAGTAGTTCCTAAGGCATAGTTTAAGCAGTTCTATAACATTCTGCGTTGGAATTTCAATTGGATTGTTCTTTGGCCGTTGAGCTACACATTCAATTGCCAAGTCATGCGGCATGGAAGAAAACAAGGCAACGACGTCGAAAGACATAAGGCATTCATCAGTACTTACTTTGAGGCCTTTGATCCTTTGAAGGAATGCGTGAGAGTTGTTAATGCTGTATTCAGATCCATGCGTTAACTGCTTCAGGTGCCTGTACAACCACATAGCTATGTTGTACGCAGGTGATCCGATCAGTGGCACTATAATCCTCAGTGGGACATCCGGTTGGTGCAGTTTCGGTAGACCATATGCGCGTGCGATACGGGGATCTCCGAGGGTCATAAACTTTGAGTCGGCTGAACTTATGACTTTCAGGCGAGCGAGCTCTGGCCTTTTTCTTGATGGCTGTTGCTTGCTTTTTGTCGGGTCTTCGGCAAGAAAAGTGTAGGCCTCAATATCAATGAAGATGTTGTTCGCCTTATTAACGTAGTCATCTTTATCCATGATAAAAGTAGAACCACCTTTGTCAGCGGTAACAACGACAATATTTTCATCTGATTTTAGTTATCGTAATCCTTGTGCTACGTCGGCAGGTAAAGTTTGCTGGCATCTTTTTTGCCGAAGAATACCGGTGGCACAGCTGCGTATGTCCGCGTGCATGTCATCTGGAAGGGCAGAAGTCATTAGAATGGACTCAAGGCCGGCTAGGAAGTTGGTAGGTGTAGTATCCATGGGATTGAATCCTAATCCCTTCGCTAGGAGGTTGATTTCAGCAGGCGAGAGATTCCTATTAGAAAGGTTAACAACTGGAGTGGCCATGTTCATTTTAGACTAAGGGCAGACCAGAGATTGCAGTGAACTGAACAGAGGAGAGAGTGAAATGGTCAGACGACATCTTTGCGCTGCAGGACAGAGAATGACAGAAAACCAACTGGCGTTAGAAAGGTGGGCACATAATTATCGTAGGATTGGGCAAGGGTAGGGGGGGAACTGTTAGGGATCCCTGCGTCGGAATGTAGGAGGATGGCGAATAAATGCGACTGCAGATGGTGTACTTAATTTTCGTCAATGCGGGATTGGGACAGAGGTCACTGCGCCGATGTCTGAGCTGATAGGAGTTTCAACTTGGTTTGCCGTGTCTGGGAGCGGTGGTTGCGAAACGTGAGATTCTACGTGGTCCGGCATATATTAGCGGCTATTATTAGGTTGTGGGCGCAAGTCAGTGAGCCGGGCATGCAGGCCTTCGTAATGAGAGTCCAGAGCGCCGTGGCGTTTGATGCTGGTCTTTGGCGTTTCCACCTTGTCAATATATATCTCAAGTCGCCATGCGACTACCCGCAAGGGCTCTTAGTGTTCCTTAACCAGATCAATGAAGACCACAATTTCACAGTTCATATTCCCGTTCGCAACCGACAAAACAGTGTAACACACTATCGTTTAGTCACGGGCCCGTTTTTTGTTGCCGCTTGTAATAGGGGATATTAATTATGATAGTGTGGCGTTCACCGATCTGATTACGGAACGTGTATGTTCACTGTTTACTGGACCACACTTTAGACTTCCCGAAGGCAGCCGCAAAAAGGCTTGTGGTATATATTATGACAATTTGGAGCTGACAAAATCAAGTTAGCGTAGAATGACCACTTCTGGCTTATTAGCCGTCATCAACCAGCCATTTTCAATCCAAGATGTGATTCGAACCTGGAGGTTTCGGTTATTGAGTCAGATGCCTGGAATCCCGTCGGTTTGGATCGGTAATATGAAGTAAGATGATGTGGTCGTCACCGATTAACTGAGATAATACACATTCTGAGATTATAAAATGAAAGAGGAAGGCTTGACAGGAAATATAACTTACAATTTTGAATTTTCAAACTGTTTATACCAACCCTTTGATAGACCGATAAACTAGAGGGCCGTGAAATTTTCACAGTACTGTCTGGAAGCTTGAACAGAGGTATGCAGAATTACTTGGCAGAGGGATGCTGTGCATCGCTTTCTGATCGGTAACAAAATGGCGGCTCCTCGTGACGGAGGGGCGTAAATAGCCGTTTTGCTGAGATTCTAACCATTCAAACCAGTATTAAAGGCGTTTTTTTAAAAAAACTAAGCTCTAGTCGGTGAACTGTAATTTGAGACTCTCGCCGTTTGGCAATCAATACATTACAAATGGAAGTACCACGCCATGAAGCACTCCTGGGGCTGTTTGACGTCAGCCATGGAGATAACTTTAGTATCACTCCGATTGAAACGGTAATTAAACTGAGTAGGTTGCTAGACATGGTTTGACCATCGTTCATTGAGAGTAAAACTAGATTGCGCTCAGGACCAAATTGGAAGAGCGTGTTGTACACAGATCAGGGCGCCAGATAATGAGACCAAAGGACCAATTAACACGGCAAGAAACGTCTGGAGTCCTTAACCGAATCGGTTACAGCTGCGTGTTAAGTAAAAAGATGGAAGAAACTTGATGCGAATGGCAGAATACACGGGATCGGTGCGGTATAATGATGCTAACGGCTCATTTATCGCGTTTCCTTTGGCAAGAACCGGCTACCGCACTTCTCTCTAGAGGAAATATTCGTGAGAGCTACAGGCTGCTTGAGCCAATCTTCATGGCCCGCAGTCTCTTGGGAGCGCACTGATGAACTTTTTTGCCAACGCCAGTATTGATGAGCCAAAAAGCCTAGCAACCATTGCGCAAACATCCAACACGGGTGAGGAAAACTCCGCAATTAACGTCTCAAATACTGGTTATTAAGTTATTATCACGATAAAAGGCAACCACTCTTGAGAAAATCAGTGGACCGTTTATTGTCATAGCTAAGTGGTAGCACAGCGCCTGCATCCCGTAAATACTGCAACTCCCTGTGTACCAGTTAACCGTATCCAATGCCGTCTGCGATTATTTTTTCGAGCAGAAATCAAAACTACCATGCGAATAAAGTTCGTATCACAGCGATTGCGGACAAGTCAACGAGCTCTTAGCTCAATGTTTAGAGCTTTGGACTTCCGATCAACAGGTCACGGGATTGACCCTCCACCTGGGGCTGTGTATGACTGGCTAATGACGGTTAATAACCCAGAAATGGCCATAGTAGTCTCCCTTTTCTTTGCCAGCAATGCTCATCTACTTATACTTAAAGCAACCGTCTGGTGCTGGTGGGCCTCGAAACGAGTGAGTAACGTTGGCCATCGGTGAGCGTTCATCAATGAATTGAGAAGCTTTTACCAACAAAGACAGGGTAATTCAATCGGCCGTTTCTGGTTTATCCAACGTCACCCACCGGGAACACATTACACCCCAGCTGACTACTACAGAATGCGTTGGGAGTGTTGCTCAGTAGTAAACTGACTCAAAATTCAACTTTGTGAGTACGCAGCTAGGTATTAGCAATGAAGCAAGGATTATCGCTTTCGGTGTTTGGGATTTCTTTATGAATTTTCTCGTTTATTTATATGTATTTACAGGCTATTTGATAAGTTATTTACAACATCATTAGTATAATAATACGGTTAACTTTGGAGAGAGATTCGCAGCTGCAGTTGCCTCATCCTATCCACTGAGGTCGTTGGTGCAGATTGGAATAATCATACAAATAAAATCAATTCGGTAAGGCCATAGAATGCCTCTGCTGATGTCCAAGAATAACAAGCTCTATTTTTTTTCACACGATGAGCCCAGGGTAAAACTCTTATGTCTTAAAAGACAGCCTTGACAGAATATATTGCAAGGGATTACTCAATAGTTTTTCTGTCAAAACAACGAGCAATCGACGTGCATGAGATGATTTGGTTGGAATTTTATCAAAATAAGCGAAAATCCAGCATTTGCGTCAAGATATCTGGGTGAGTTGTGGACTTCAGGATTCATTAGTTTATTAGTTACTTTACTAATCCTCTTTTTAAAATCATTCTCCAAGGCACATATAAATGAATTTCAAACCCTTCCTTGTCGGAAAGTTACCGATGTGACATAACATGTCTGCTGCAACTGGAGTGAAAGGTAATCATTCGATCTTACTCAATGTAGCCAGCAACAGTAAACTACATTATATTCTGAAAGCATGAGGGAGCGGTTGCCATTGACAGATAAAATATAAGCTTAAAAACAGCTCTAAGCATGCACAGGTGTCTAACTTATATAAGTAAATTTGCAGGGAAATAAAGCTAACATGGTTGGCTCAGTGGTAGAATATTTTAGGATACTCGGCCTGGCGTTAAAAGAGTGTTCCAAATCTAAATGCGGCAAACTCGGTCTGTGGGGCAGTATAGGCACGATGTAGTTAAGGGAGTTCCTTGCGATAAAGACATTGCCTTTTTCCGCTTCAGTTTTATACTCCCCGCATGCAACACATACTCACCTATACCAACCTGTCAGATTAAAATCTGGGTTAGAGTCAGGTCGGGCATTTCTGATCTCATTGTTCTGAGACATTTACGTTCAGTTTGATCACCAATATTATTGGAGTAGCCTTGCATTCCTCCTAATTGAGTGAGTGCAATTGTAGTCCTTACGAGCTCGTTGAAAGCTCACTGAATAACGCTTGGAGGTAAGTACTTAGCGAGGAACAGCGAAACTTGACGAAGTACCTAAAAATAAGAGTAATTTGAAAGGTCATTTATTGCTTTTTAGTCGTCATACACCACCCTCGTAATCAACACGTTGCCAGATGGCAGTAGGGTTTTGATCCAGGATTCACACATTTTATATGTTAACCATTGTGATTGCATTCGACACGACGGAGATAATTTGGCTTATAAAAAACGTATTCGCTCTGAATTTCTCTGAAGGTTACTTAGGCCTTTTTGAAAAAACTTGGTATTCCAAATGTGCGGTAGGTAACCTCGAATAACTAGAGAGCGTTAAAACAAACAAATGACACGTTTGATAACATGCCAAGGTAATATCTATTAATCGGAATTTGATCTTTTGACTCATTTTATTGAATGATGTTATATTTCCCTTCCTTTTCCAATTCCAGTTTCAACAGAACTGCGATGTTTGTCTAAGTTTAACGATCTGCTTTTGGTATTTGGGTCGTTCAGATAAGTAATGCCGTCCAATCATACGAAATGCTCCGATGATATACACGAGTATTCCCTTAAGTTGGTAATATATCTGACATCTTCTTATCCCACAGGAACCTATAATTCATTGGCAGTTGAGGACTGCTACGCTTCTGTGGTAAATTCGAGATCAGACGGAAGGGAGCTGACACCAGTTCACATCATATCTCGGGGGTAAGTTTATTGTTTTCAAACAGTACACTTGCTTTTGCCTTAGTGATTTAACATGTGGTAAAAAAACGTAAGCTGAAACATACCTTGAGCAAAGAAAATTGCTCAACGGTTAGAGCGTTGGACGGGTCGCAGGTTCAATCCTCGGGTGATGCGCCACCTGGGGTTAGATTTGACTGGCTGATAATGGCTACTATGCCAGAAATGGCCATTTCAGACCCCCCTATATTTTCCGGCACAACTAACCTGCGTATTCTACTAGAAAAGCCGCATGCGGTTTCTGGAGGGGCTCGAGAGTGACCCCAAGGCAGAACGGGACGAGTGAGTTTCCGGTAGCTATCGATGAGGGGTCATCAACGAATGCAATGACCCTTACTTTCACACTAAGTAAACCCTGATCTTCATGGTACGAAAAGTATTTCAAGAATGCCATAAAATAACAGATAGTTATAAGTGTGCCTTGCAGTTTGTTTTAGGTTTCAGCTTTCAAAGTTGACAACTTCCGCAAATAAATTAGAAAGTCAACCCGTATGCCGACTTCTGCCAAAATAAAATCTAAGTCTACCGTGGTATCTTTCAGCCCATTATATTTGTGGCTACCTAGTTCTGTTTTTGCTTGAGTAAGAGAGAGAGAGGAATCATTTTAAGTCAAAGTCCAGATTTAGATCATTTATCGGTCATGCTGGCCTTTTGTTGATGCTCCAAAAATGAACTGTAGCAGGGCAGGCACCTTTACTGACGTTGAGGTAAGTCACTCAGCCTTCTATATTCCCGTAAATCTGATCCACCGGTTCCCATATTTATAGGTGGATTAAGACACTCATTGACAAATGCTCAGTACGAAATTTTGTTCAATGTGCACCTGATGTGGGCTCACTAGCTTAGTGGATGCAATGATGACCGTTATTGAGACGGTATCTAAATGTTGACCTTTTTTGCTGACTAAGTTGTGAGAAGCGCAGAGAAGGTGGCAGTGTACGGCCCAAGTGATGTTATTTATTATTTAGCGTGCCTCACATTTGTGCGCACATTTCAACTCTTGGTCGGCAACCAAGCGTACGCAAACTTCCCATGCGTGCTGGATGAATTATGCGGTCTACTGCGCCATAGAGGTATTGCTCAGGTCTATGTATGTTTGAATTTAATCCTTCACTGTTGTTCCCATTAAAAATGACAAGCGGAAACAAAGAAGATCTTTTTGGGCCCAATCAGCATTTATGCCTGTGAAAGAGAAATATGATTTATTTTGAAAGTAGCATTCCACAATTTTCGACTAAATAGTTCTCCATTTAGCGTGGAAAGATGCTGGTACACAAGATAGGATGTATTTTAAATCTTTCTTAATTCAAAACGCTGCTAGCGAACTGTGCAAAGGTCACTCTGTGTTAAAAGCCTACCATTTGTGGACATAAATACGACCAACTTTGAGGAGGCTTACTATTCCAACTCATTGATATCATAAAAGCAAGCCAAATTAGGTGAATACAGTAAAATAGGCATAAACTAGTCCAAGCTTGCCTAACCTGCATCGACCAACACTGCCAACCCCCGTTGAATGAAAACGCAAAGGGCATGTTAGAGGAATGGTAACTGTCATAAAAAAAATCAGATCAATTGAAAATTTATGGCAAATGTGTGGGCGTAATTTGATTGATTACCTAAAATACAACTATGTAATCGAACGAGCACATAAAAGAACACAATCATTAGACTGTTAAGAAATGCAATTATTCTCAACTAAAAGATACACCGAGCCTTACGTGCAATATGCAGTATAGCAAATGGTCTACAGTTTGATGTTCACTTATTTGTTCCAAAACGATAGTAATGTAATTTGAGGTAATCTTTTTATATTTTTAAGGCTCCGGTGCGGAAAAATGATTAAAATTACTTTTTTGGTCATATATACTGTAAAATTTAAAGAAAGTGGAATGTGTAAATCAGAAGTGGTATGCATTCCGATAGATATAATGAAAAATGGAAAGACGGAGAATGTAAAAATAGAGTTTTTCTCGTGAAGTTTCTCACTAAAGACACTGCCGTTTCTGGACGTGAGGATACAACCATGAAGCGATGGTAATCTCGCTACAAACGTCCATAGGAAAATATCTAATGTTGAGATTATCCTAAATAATTGAAACAACCAACCCGCTGCTCAAAAAATAAGCTGCGTCCAAACTCTGTTCCACCGTGCCTACTGATATTTTAACAGTGGTAATCTCCTAAAGGAGTAACTTGCTAATCTGTATCGGTTACTTCGATCCAACGGATATCCGACCAGTTTTGTAAAAAATTGTCTCAGGTGCCAAAGAAAACCGCAAGACCAGATCCTAAACGGAGACATTTTGGCACGGAAATTCCACTGACTGCCATACATGCCGGGAACTTCTGAAATAATTGCCTACCAGTTAAGCTGCTTTTGTATTCACATTGCCTACAAGCCAGCGTCCTCACTACGCGCAGCAATATCTCGAATAAAGGATCTAATCCCCAAAGATCAACAAACTAACGTCATTTATTGCGTCCTGTGCGCAAATTGCTCCTGTGTGTATGTTGGTCATACAGGCTGCCGTCTGGGCACCCGTATTACCGAACACAAACTAGCTGTCCATCGGCAAAATTCCCTTGTTTCTCGTCCTTTCACACGCAATCGAGTGTGACCACAGATCCGATAGGGGTGACACTGCGGTCATATTCATGGTCAACAAATAAAGATTGAGAGAACTTATCGAGTTTTGGTCCCCCAGTGCGGATAGTGTCAACCGCCATGTTGACCTCGACTCCCATTACCAGGGCCTCCGTTCACAACTTACGCTCCCCTGCCCTTATCGCACATCAACGACCGCTCCAGTCTAACCGAGCCACCATCCACCCTGCCATACAGCACAGTGAGCCATAAAGTTTTCAGCCTCCCTTTCACACCCTCGCACATGCCACCGGTCTTTCTGTCCTGTCGCGTTAAACGGTCCACGGTTATCTTTTAACTCTCTCACTGGTCTTTAATTGCTGCTGACGACTGTTTTGTGTCACTGGCTTGAAAATCCACGAGTACATAATCTTTTGATAAAACGGCATATGCCACTATTTGATTTCAATAACTTTGAAGTAAGACAGATTATCAAGGCTTTTGTTTATGTATTGTGTTAACGAAATTTCTCTTATGCACCTGATGATCCTGGGCGCTGAGTGTAGGCTTATTTAAGCAGGAAAGGTGAACGAAAAAAATGGAAGTCTGAATGGATTATATATTGATCTCAAAAAATGCCCTCTTTAGAAGATTAACTTTTTGAAACGGTTTAGTGATCAGTGGAGAGCCCCACGTCTGTTAACTTGTTTTCAAGGCTAATACAGCTACAGGATTCTGACTTGTTGGCTGTTCATTCAAATCCTTGACAGATTCTTGCAATTTTGTGCAGAAAATCTTTTTATCACGGCAACCATTGTACAAATATGTTCGTGCTTGGCCAGGTCCCACACTTTTGGATGGTTAGTTGAACAATTATCTCACCACTAAAATATAAGGACAGTGATCATGGGATGCTAAACTGTACACAGTTACCCTTTTCTTTATCCATAAAAGATAGTTGGTTCTTGAGTGTGTGTTTCTTGGCGGACACTTAAGGAATAGTTGCGTTTCATTGGACGAACATGCTTAAATGCATAGGCATCGTCTGAGACCGTTGATCTCATAGGAATGTACTGATAAAGGTTTAATTCCGTCGAAATTCCGAATATGTTTGCATGAAAAGAGAATCCCTTAAAAGAGTCCGCAGCTTTAATAAGAAAACTGAATCAAATTTGTAATTGACCTACCTGATTACTTGGATTGCGACCGCATATTATACTTGTTCACTCATTTGACCGTCTTGACTGGCTGTAGGTCAAAAGATCATTCTTAGCTTTTTTGTCCCATAAAAAAGTAAAAACACTGCAGTATTTGATTCTATTTTAAAATGCATGCAGATAATTTAATGCTCTCTATAAACGAAACATTATATTGTTGGTTTAATATCTTTGGATAATCTACGACATCCATCTGAATTGCGCTTATTCCCTTCCGACTCGGTCAAATTCACACAGCTTAATAAAAATAGGAAAGAATATTTGTACTGAAAGGCACCGGTATCGATGTTGCACCATTAGTTATAAACATCAACCCTATACGTCTAAATGCTTCTCCCTCACCTGGAATAAATTTTCATAATCAACTCCGATTGGATCTTAAGGTACACGTTATGTCGTTGGAGAGTAGACTTTTTCCGTGACAGAGAAGAGGAAATGATACTTATTACAGTCTTATTAATCTAGAATTGCACTGGAGTGGAAGAGGTTAAATGAGTCCTTTCACGCCGTTGTGGCTTCATCGTCGCGCGTTCATTGATAAAAAGAATTGCAAAGCATAATGACTTTTTCTAAAAGGAAGATTTTTATGAAGCACGCGATGTTTTTAACGAAAATGACAGTGAAGCTTCATACACCTTAACGCTGCTATAAAATGAAGAGTAATCATCTCGCGTTGTGTCGTGCTTCGATGTTCGTGGCTTCATTCTATCGCGGGTTTTATATTCTAGCACACCTTAGTATATATGGCGGATTATTCACTTGTTCGCAAAATTTTGCGGGCAATCAAACTTATTGTTTCTGATGCATGCCTCCTAACCATGTTTGTGCGATTGATGTTATGTACGGGAGGCCATTGGCAGATGGCTTTATTGTGCAGTAAAAAAACTCTCCGAGGATGTACGATACATAAAGTTGCCACTAACATATTAACTATCCCAAATATAGAAGACTTTAAATGGATTCTTCTAAATAACGCTAAGAGGGTTTATAAAGCCCTATGATTTATAAAAATGACTATGTAATATATGGTTTTACTTTGTGGATTTTCACCGTACGCGGGGGTTCTGGACTTAACCCTCTGCGATAGATCAGACAGCATTGTAAAGCTTTTGACTTTAATTAGTTTAAGGAAGACATGATAATTACTACGTCACACTAGACCGAAGTGTTATTATACTCACAGCTCCCGATGAAGCCTCGTAGCACAGCTGGCTAGAGCATTGGCTGTACTAAAGCCTTCCCCTTGCTGGCGTGGATTCGAATCCTACCGAGGCCACCAAGATTTCCCAAGTGCATCGAAGGAATTATTCAAATCTGTCAAAATCATCTAATATTTAATTTGCTCATAATTGGGAATTACTTTTTCAAGAAAGAAAAAAATTGGATATAATGCGAACATAATTTTTTTCAATACCTACAAACCGTTTTGATGAATTTGGATTAGAAAAACGTTTAAGAACTGAAATCGTATTATGGAATTTAAAATGACGTTAAGCAAAAAATGATATCGCATTAGTTATCTTCATTTGAGAAAATAAATTGTGTTTTAGCTTAGCTACCAAGGTAAGCGTCCTGTTGTTTGCTGCGTAAAGAATGACAAAAATTAAACATTGACAAACACCTGACCATTCAAGAAAAAAAAACATAATATCCAATTTAGTGAGTTACAGAGGAATGTTTTCATGCTTCAGTACAACAGCAATTTCCGTGGTCAGTGAATCTGCACCATAGAGTTACGAATATTTTTAGATCTTGCGGCCAGGGTTGGCATCGTCCAAAATTTCTATTCTTTTTGTTTGTTCACGTAGATATCTTCTTGAAAGTAGGGCTTATGATACATGGAAAAAGACATCGCTTTCTGCACCTTATTTCAGAATCGATCGGATGCCATCATCAAGAACTGTACCAGAGGATGAAAGGTGATGCATTCGATGCAAAATATCAAAATGCGGCTCTTGCTTATCGAAACAGTGAGGAAAGCAGCCCTACTTGTAATAAGAGCAATTTGTCGTACTTGGCATGGTGATGTCCTGATAATCCTCACCTAAGTCCTTAATTGCCATATTTATATACTCGGGCATTAGTGAAGGCGTATAATGCAGTATTGAAGCGACATATGCGCCTGCAAAAACAGAATAAAACTTACGCAGCCTATGCAAACTCTGAGCAGGAAGAAGGGGGAGAATATTGCAGTTACGCAATTGTAAACGCTCGCAAAGATATTGGCCTCGTTGAAAGGAATTGTGTGACTGAACTCCATAAGAAGACGCTTAAATCGAGAATTACCGGTATTCCATCAGTGTCCTTCTGTGTTTTGCTATTCGCATCGGCGTACTCTCCATTTTTATTGACCTTTCCAGCAAATTAACATTGGAGGCAGAGAATTCAGTTTATCCCTGTAGCGACAGTGAATCATTCGGTCTCAGTACTCGGCACCTGATAGTTACCTTTGAGCTGCGCGTAAACCCAAATTATAGAGATTTGAGAAGGATGCTGGCGGCTTCGCAGAAATTCTTGACGTAGACAATCGAACTCCGTAATTCGGAAGCTGTAAGCCTTGGTTGCAAGTCTAGGTTGCGCACATTAATTGAAGAGGAAGCTTGGAAAGACATTGGTACCGGGCACTCGTATGACTTAATGTACTGCAACATCTTCGTTTTTCCATAAACATCAGTGCACTCAGCGCACTGATAGAATGCCACAAGCAGATTTTGCGATGATAAGGAGATATGGTGTAAGTGTGGGGTTTTAGATGACAAACTCCAACTCCGGCTTTCAGTCGGCACACACTTACGTCACGGACACGCATTAAATGCTTTCTTGCGTCAGCAGCAGCATAGGGTTGCGCAGGGAACGCTTGTGCCAACTATAGCGCCCAAAAACCCATTGTCATTGCAGAAAAGACGTCCTCAGACGTCACGAGCAACGTAATTACGCCCGAGAAACTACGAGGTTGCCTCCAACGCCAAGGATAGGCACCAATTGGCAGTGAGAAAGACTAACGCCAACTGTCAAGGCATCTGGCGATAACTTCACGTTCGCTGAGACCGAAAATCTCGCTGGAGCTAACCCCAGCAGCAGCCGCCGCGAGCTGCTTGTATAATACGTCCGCCGCCGAGTGCTGGGTTATTAACAAAATGCCCGTACGGCAAACGAGTTTAGATAGAAAAGGATTCCATTATTTAAGTCGATCCGAATCAATCACACCAAAGTCAATTGCAGACACGGGTGCCAATGCGTTTACAAATAAACTTAACTGTTGAAAAAGAAAGAGGACGGAACGACCACTGGGATGAAAGTTTTATCGGCCTGTGCTGTTAATCTCGAGCAGGAGTTGATCCTCAGAGGCTGTAGGAGTGCAACAACGTACGGACATTTATGCAGACAGACCGTCCTGCGCGGCGCTGTGGGTAGCGCCACCTGACTGCGTAGGCGTGGTGCGTGATAACATTGGGGCAAGTCAATATGTCTATTGACGGAGTTGGTGTCTGACACCCACTTCACTGTTGTTTAAGTTCACAAATGCCACCGATCAGCTTTAAATTTTTCACAGACCCAAAATTGATTAAACTCAGGGTTCCCGGTCGGGCTTGTAGCTGCGGTGATTAGAATGTTGGCTGTACTAAAGCCTTATGCTTGCTGACGTGAGTTCAAATCCCACCGAGGCCACTAAGGTTTTCACAATTGGTTCAGTTGAATTAAAAAGTGAAGGGGCTGAACACGTGTTTTCGGTTACTTATCATCGGGCTGGTACAATTACACGATAATGAAAACATGAAGAATGAACAGGCTTTATACGCCGGCCATATGGCGAGGACGGCGGGCTGAGGTCACTGGGACTGGGGGAAGGGGTAGATAGAGTACAATGTGAGTAATGCTCGGAGTGAGAGTGCAGGGAATGAATAGCAATGTCCAGTACGCGGGTTGAATGACTGTCATCAGGGGGCAGGTACAGCGTATGGATACCACCTGCAGTGGTTGTCGGCCATGAAAGAGACAGCGCCTGTACGAGCGTCTTCTGACAGCACAGGGATGGGTTTTGTTATCCATATAGCCTCTGCCTCGGCTTTTTCTAGCACCCGTTGGCGTAGGCCTTTAGGAATTCGGCTGGTGTCCGGTAGACAGTCTGAAAGGCTTCTTTTGGATCAACGTGGAAGTTAGAATCAACTAGATGGGCAAGAAAAGACCTCGAGATTAAGCTAGTTTAACCTTTACTTAATCTCAAATCTATCAAAATCAGTAGTCCCTGTCGTTGAATGGTAACAGTCTTTTCCACAGTTGAAGCCGCTCGTTTCTGAAGACGTCTGATCATGTTCAGCACATTCATCGGGCTACTTCCATAATACATCACATTGCGGTGATCGTTAGAGCGATCAGTATTTAACAACAAAAGATTTCATGATATAAGTGCTTGAAAAACATGGTAGAAGAACGATGGTTATAGAGTTGTATGGTCAGCCACAATGTTGAATTTGTCCTCGAATCGATTTCGACTCGAAATGTGACCTGATATGATAGGTACTATAATGCCAAATACTGTTCAAGTTCTCCGAATATGGTCGTGTTAACTGTGAAAAGTCAAGTTGAGAAACATATGTTTTTGGTAAATTGCCCCTTGGCCAATAAAATTACCGAGAAATAATGAGTGGTCGACAGGGTTTATAAGTGGCATATGGTTAAACGTCATTGTTTCAACGCCACCCGAATGGTGATTAGGGAGATTGGGGTAGGACGGCACTTAGATGGTCTGTGAGCGTTGTTTGTAGGTCAAATGTGGGCAGTAAACACTTTGTGTGCACCACGTAAGTATGATTTTTATGGATTTCATCGGCATGCCTGTCTGGCCGGCCTGGTGTCAACTATCAGATACTTCTAAACCTCGGCAACCTCTATTATTTTTATTTCAGGCCAAAGTAACAAAAACCTGTATTTCTTAACTTGACCTTCCAATTTGTGTTTACTTTGAAAAGTTATCAACGTTCGATGAATAGACGCGCATAGGGGAAAATTTCATTGAAATAAGTGCTTACAATTTTCAAGCCTGAGCTCCAAAAGTGGATCAAACTTGGAGGCTAAAATTACCAAGTCAGAATATTCGTTGTATTGCCCTTATGGTACTGCCACATTCACCAAGGTTCGAATTCCACCAGGGCCGCCAATGTTTTTCAAAACTGGGTCAAATGGAAAATTCTATGAGCACTGGTGCATGTGCATTCAAAACGAAAGTCTTGTGCACCTCAAGCATCGTATACATAACTGGTTTATGAAAAAGTACTTGCGTCAATCCTCCACCCAAATCAGCAAGTCCAGGTGGATTTCAGCCTTTCTTTCGACAGCATATTAACTTCACATTAGTCAACGTGAAAACGCACGCGTTCTCGATGTTGCAGTTTTGAAAATCTCAGTACCGCAAACCAAAAAAATCAAATCCCTTTCGCTAGGCGTGCTAGACCGGCCTTTGCTTTTATGCACCTGCATGCCAAAACGTACTCTAACGGTACGTCATCTTCCATAGACACCAAATGCAAGGTTCGGAGGACATTGACCATCGCCCACGCAGATAAAGGCCACTTGCAAAATAACTAGTTCAGCTAGATTCACTTAGGCGAATGAGGAATTTATTTTTGCTAATATCTTCGCACCACCCAGACGGGGAGTTTCATTTAGATTGTAGCCCGGATGAAAACCATGAACAGGGATGTTTACTGTCGTTTTGATGACCGGGTCATAGCAAATGCTTCACACGCGCAAACGTTCACTGCCCGTGCGTATGCCGGTTAATTAGCTTAGGAAGATAACAGGCATTTGGCTAAACCACCACATTAAGCGCTTGCCGACTGTTGTTTCCCACCCACGTGGGTAAAAGATGAGTAAATAGTCGCTTGGCATGAGCAGTTAACCACATAAATAGATACTGTTGCGCATAGGGTTTTCGTTGCTGCATGATCTCTATTTTTTGTGTAAAAAAATACTTTTAAAGGACACTGTGATCTGGATGCGCGAGTTTGATCCTAAATTCCAGCACGAAACGTTACGGGCAGAAATAAAGCCAGAAATTATACGCACAAAGTGACGACATTGAAAGTTTCAGAAAGCAATGCTATAATGTGGATAAGTTAAAAAAATCCAACAGTAAAGCAAAATTCTTGAAGCTATGCCCCAAAAAACTATCAAAATGCATTCAGTATTATACGATAATTTAAATAGTATAATTAAATATGATAATTAAAAACGATACTTTAATAAAATACGATAAATTAAATTAAATTGAATACGATAAATAATCCTGGAGTGTAATCAGTAGCTGTGCTGTCAATTGGCTATATATGTGTAGGTAACCTTACATACGTCCTTAGAAATAGGTCCCTGTGAGCAATTAAACAATCTATGACAATTTCCACCAAAAACTTCCGCAGCAGAATTATGAGTTCTGTCGCCCACAAAAAGTAAAAACATGACGATACCTTAGTTACAACAGACAAAATTACTGTCTTTACTGTGACATCGATTTAATATTTTTAATTCCGAAATGCCACGTTTTAGTCTAGTGCATGTCAAACTTTTTACTTCTAGCCAAATTAAATGAATTTTGCATTTACTTGCGGACAGTGAAGTGATTAAGTACAAATCAAAATAACCCTCCACAGCTTAACGGTAATTCAAAAATGTATGATTGTATGTTATAATGCCTGTATAACCTGACTTTGCAAAGTTGACTTAGATGCTAAAAATAGTTTACTACTCAAGCCAATGTCACGAAAAGGCATACTAATGAGGTATTTTTAAATAAGTTATTGTTTTAGGGCCTCAACTTAGAAAAAAAACATGTTGCCCTAAACAACCTTTTATTAATGTTAGTGAGACGCTGACTAGTTGCGTTAAGGTAAATGTTGGTTCCATTATGCCTTAAGCGGGAATCTCATACCCCACTAACAGCCTATCACCTACTAGATTTTTATTAAAAGCAAAAGAATCGGAAGACTGGAAAGGCTTTTTAATTGTCCTCAACAAGCCTCCTACCACCCTTATTTTTACGAAATGCGTGACTTCATCTTGCGGCCTGGTGGTTACCGTTGGACGCCTGAACAAGATTTCGCAATAATTGGGCTTGCGTATGGTACGCTAATGACTGCTTACAAGGCAAAAAAGGCCATGCCAGTCCACCTTGTGTTCGTCGTAAAATTCTTCTAGGCAGAATATGTTACTTTTTGACATACATTTTTCAGCATTATGACACTGCATTCACCTAAAAATGTTTTTTCCAATGGTGAGTGTGATGCCAGAAATAAATAGTATTTGGTTAAAGTATATAATTATAAAAGGGTATACGTTAAGGTTGCCTGCTTTAAAACTTCCTACATCATAATTTGCAGCCATTTAAAGCGCTGCATATCAACTGTTAACAGTAATCTGAGGGTGATAAACCACGCCCACTGCAGCACAGAATTCCGTCCGTACGCCTTTCATTTACCGATGCTCTTGCAATAACTTTGCCTTAGACAGTCAACGAAACAGAGTCCTAGGTCCTTCATCTGTGGCCGCATATGACATAAAAATATATGGACTTACAATAGGGCTTACATTATACAATCGTAAAAGAACATTTGATTGGAATGTCAGACCGCTCCCTTTTCTGAACTGAGATTAAAGCCAACGGGTTTGGTTATGGCCTTAAGGTTTTACGTTCATATATTGTTTAATAGGTCTTCTACCCTTGAACTCTTCGATATTCTTTAAACAAATACACAAGGACTTAGACAACTTTACAGCAACTGGTGGTAAGGAATGTCTTTCAGGTTTGCCTTGTCCAAGACTGCATGCTAACTCTGGACTAGCTATATTTCAAAAATCCCTTTTCAGACTATGCGCAGAACGCATTGATGACTAGGCTTTTATTAAGCGCAATTAATCCAACGTTTTTTTTAAAAATATGAAGAAACACGCGTCCGCGATTATTTCTGCCCTATTTGTGGAACATATCCGACTTCAAGATGTAGCCCTTTCAAACAGTTCTCTTAGAGTTCTCTTGCGGTAGCCACTTTCATTTCGTCTAGCTTAATGCGCTTGGATTCTTTCACTTCACGCCGTCCATATGTAAACCACTGTCAGAAACTGCCTGGACAAAAACATGGTTCGATAAAGTGATAGGATTAACAAGTCATTAACAGTTCACTCAAATCCAAGTGTCTCCAAGTTTACAGGCAGTAAGATAGTGCGAGTTTATGCGGGGACAAGATAGGAAATTTAAATTAATACTAAGGTTGTAAAGGGAAAACGAAAAGGCGAAGTTATCCGAAAATTTAATTAAATATAAAATAAACAGTAAAGTGTTGCTGAATGTACACATTTTCACATCTAAAGAGTTTTACTTTTAATGCCAAATGTACCAACGGTGACGCAGGACGTCTGGTGTTGTTACTAAGCAAATTGTTATATAACTGTCAGATTAGTGGTAGTGTGATGACGTGGGAACGTACAGTAATTATTATTTCCTTAATTTGAAGGCAACTCTAAATCTGACCCCGAAAATGGAAATAACTCTTGTATATTTAATGCCGCTGGGATTCCAATTCTGGGTGATTCCTTTTAATTCTATTAGATAACAGGGCGAAAATTTACCTTTCTATAAAACACGTGTAAGTTTTAACTGCGCATTGGAAAGGAGTCACTTTTAATTTCAAAGGCATAACGAGATAGGTGTGATACGTACCACGATCGCTAAATGCCTTTCTAGGAAAGTTGGTATAACCCAAGCACGTAGTATGTTTTTTTTCGTATGCATTTTTGCGTAAAATTAAATCATATGTTGCTTTGCATCTGACAGTCCAACTTTGTATTTTAATTCGAAGATTGACGTTCACGTGAATGGTTCGTGTGTGAAATTCAAAGCAAGTAAACAAAACACCCATTTAACCAACATAAATTAATTCGAAAAACAACTTAGGCTTACGGTAACAAAGTATGACACGCGTGTCTGCGCAATCAGACAGACGCATTTGCATGATTTAATCGACATTACCACAAATTACCGGTATTATTTATTAATCCAGTAAAGTCATTACTAACTTCAATGAGTTAAATATCATATGGGTCTCATCTTTCCTCGCTGGAATTTGATGAATACATAATACTTTCTTCATCGAAAGACGCGACATTGAAGATGCTTTCTCATTTTCGATAAGAATAGTTCATGAAGCTCGCTACAGGACACGGAATACGAACCAAAGTTATGCAGGATTTGTGCTAGATTTTGCGAAAAGTTTGTGAAGGTTGTATTATGGTTGAGCCAATGTTAGAATAAAAGGTAGGATTCCATTAATATAAAGTTCACGCCTAATTTTTGGGTTATCTACGATAGGGAATAGGCCACCGTTCAGGGCAAATCGTATTACATGAAGCATATGGTGGATAGGCGCACCCCAATCGGTTCCGGTACACATGTGTTGCGTTCTTATTTCGGGCTTCCTCTCATGTCCCGCCAACAACCACACAACAGCTATTATAATACGTGGACGAATATTGCCGGCAAAGACAAGGCATACTGGAATGGCAATTTCTGGCTTCTTATCCATTATCAATCAGCCATTCCCAAACCCAAATGGTGCTGTACCCGAGACTCAATGACAGAGGCGCTGGGCATCTAATCAACAGGTCGCGGTGTCCAGCCTCGTGCTGTGCAATATCTGGTGTTTGGTTTCACTTATTGATAACGGCTAAGAAATCAGAAATGTCCATTGCAATATCCATTGTCTCTGTCGGTCATATTCTTCTGTGCAGTTGTTCCTTTTATCATGTCTTGTTGGAAAGTTTGGAGTGACCCGTAAGAAATCATAACTGTAAAGGTTGCAGATTGACCTGAGCACTCAGTTGTGTTCTCTGAAATCAACATCGAATATCGCGAAGAAAACAATGATTTAATTTACTTCAGACCTTAAAAATACTTTCCAGGGTGGTTATGAGTCATATAAATGCTCATCTGTTAGCGGTTAGCGATTACTACGAAAATGGTTCACTGAATGTTTCATAAAAACAGCAATAGGCAGAGTAAAGCATAAAATATCTACTTGCGAGTAGCCTCATGAAGTGTTTGCATCAATTTTAATGGGGACGTCTAATGCTTGAAGATTCTTTCATGCTTACAAATTTGACTTCATTTTTTTCCTTGCCTATGCCAAATGGAATTGAATTTTTAATCTTAAATGACTACATTATCCTTAAAGTTATCATCTGAATAATATACTGTGCATTTGCCATCGACGTATTTCTGGTTTTTTTATGTTAAATTTTTGAAAAGGGCAGCTTAAAAAAGAAACGTGTCGTAAACAGTACAGAGTCCAGCATACTTTACTCAAAATACTCTTGGCTGTTTCAGGCAAATGCCTTTAACCAAGTAAAACACTCAGTTTTCTTATCTTTTTGTTACAATTGCTTACTAACAAATAATGTTTATCTGATCGAAATATACTTCACAGATATTCTTATCGTCTGATAGTTGGGCTTCCTAGAAAAATTCTGCATTAATGAAAATTGTACATGATTTATCACCGTAAAATAAACTCTAGAGAGAGAATATTAATGATGGTTGGGTGGCACCATTTATGAAAATAAATGTAACATACATCCAATTTATTACCAGAAGATACTTTGTGCGGTTTGTGGTTTATCGTTCGCATCACCATAGCTGAATAAAAGCCTGTAATCCAACATTAAGCGGTATTGACTTTAAATGTTTTATATTACAATGACAACCAACAAGAATAATGTTCACGATTTCGAAGTAGATATTTAGACTTTATTACAAATGAGCGGTGGTCAAAAATCGAGATTTTGTTCCACTCGGATTGCTTATGTTGCCGTAGAACCTGGTTGTCTGATTACTCCCCTCTTCTGTGATTGTTCTGTGCTAGTTACAATAAGCACAATTAAATAAATATAAGAACCTAGTATTTTTAAAATATGCTCATTGGGCAGAGTTGAAAAATGCTTCAGATGGAGCATCTTAACAAGGTTCAACCAATGGGGATGCTATAAATTATGGCAGCATGCCAAGGTGAGCTTAGTTACACGAGTACTTATCTTTTTAAAGTTTGTTCCCGATTTAAGTCCACGTTAAGTTTTTGGCGAATATTAAAATAATCATGGCCTAACTCAATGCATTAGCATAATTCCCGAACACAAAATGTACACCCACCTAGTTGATAGCCGATGCTCAACGTGCAACAGGTTAAACAGGAATATTCGTCCAATGAAGGGTTGCTGAGCGTTCTCCTTCGCCGCTTATTTTACGTTAAAAACTGAAATTACTATGAAGAGCTGAATCCTATATTTCACTATGAGCAATCCTCGGACAACATGATAGCGACTGTCTACTGCTCAGCAGTGCCATCGACACGTGAAATGTAAGATAAGTTATCGAAGTTATTTTAGGCCTTAAACCTACGCCATTATACCCACGTCGGCGAACATGTTCGGTCTCTAAATGTTGCGCAACGTCTTAGCATTTTTGCTGTGTTATTTATACTACACCGCGATATTTGCTTTAGTCTTATAGGTGGATTTTAGGACACCAAATTCTGCTGAACATTGGGCCAAAATTCAGCAAAAAATAGTATCAATTAGGTTAATCAATGACAGGTTTCAATAAATGAGCTCATTTCCTGCGTTCTTAATGCAATTGTTTGTTTAAAAGCTCAAGTTTTCTTTTGTTAAACCAGTATACTCTGATAACGGAACGTGTACATTTTCTTTCTTTGCATCACCAGAAATGATTCAGTTCCATGCGGCGCTTCATATATGAAAACATGCAATGGATAAGGTTTTGGGGCAAAACCAAACTGAATTCCCCATCAATGACTAAACGCACAGCTGGCTGTGGACATGGTACTACCGACTCCAGTAATATAACTGGACATTATATAATTATAAAATATGCGCTTATCATAAGGACTGCGTAACTGACAAGTACCGATGTACATCACAGTTGTACAATGCAATTCATTAAAAGTATTTAGCGTAGCACTGAGATATCTAGTCGACAGTTTCTTACTGGGAACTGGTGGATAATGATGATAATGCTTAAGGTGTTATTATGTCGTTATATTTTGATTTTATATTTATTTCATGAATTTTGTCCACGATATCCTCCCTTCGTCAGCTACTTAGGGAAAAGTTTACTGTATAAAGAATCGTGTATTAGTAAGTTTATAACTATAGCATAACCAAATCATTGTACGTTCGGAACACAGCAGCTTGAAAATGATATGGGTTAATTAATTTTGTAATATGTGGACTGAAAATTCTAAATCAAAACCTTTTCCTACTAATTTTACTGATCCCTATAAAAACGTCATTAAAAGAAAACCCATAATACAGCTGATCTTGCCCTAAATTTACTGTATTGCATTTGGTAATAAAATGGTTGTCAGTGCGATGATAACGCAGGTGTCAAAGTAAGCGTAAGTGCATAAGCATAAAAACCTTCCTGGCATTTAGAGCAACGGAATCTATACTGTGATGATACTTAAATCTACGTATAAATGCTAAATGCGGTGGTGTTGTATCAATTTTTTTATCAAGAATTTGTAAGGAAAAACCAAATTTGCCCTTGAAATATTAAAAGGTTCAGGAACAGTATCTTCGAGAAAAAAAAACTGTCAAGGGAGATGGTTTGATGAAAAGGTAAGGAGGAATTGAAAGTGAATTCTCAGATTTCGTGTTCTCTTATCGGCGTAATAAAGCAACTTCGGGCCAAAAATAATGCATTGACGTTTGCTGAATTCTAAAAGATTCCTATTTGTTTGCAAATGTGAAGGTGGGTGACCGCACGATAGGGAACTTGGAAGTACGCGGGCAACCTGTTTGTCTAGCTACTAGTTATTAAATCTTCCAGAATGTATGCAACGTGCAAAAGCCCTTTCATCAGGCAGGGCATGGAATCGACCTGCCTTCAAAAGGGGTCACAGTCCCTAGCAGCATAATTGCTGGAGGAATGTTTACCATCGGTCCATCCTGAAAAGTTCAAGTGCGATGCCGGAAATGCAATTTGAGCCGTCCATTTTCAAATGACCATAAAAGAAAACCATAAGCTTTTGTGTAGACTGATTTGCTCCAAATTACTGACTGTTTTCGGACGACAAATCATCAAAAATTACAGAACTGGTGTGCCTACCAGAACGTACACAGGAAACGCTTGGGCATCGTCGGTGCTGTCCCCTGCCACCTCTCTTAACCGGTGGCAGCTTAATATTATTACGCAATTATGCCACTGTAGCTGATATAAATATAAAAATGAACTTTCAATCTATGCCCATAAACCTTCAAATAGACCAAGTTACTCAAATTAGGCACTTACATTTTGAGAAAATTAAAAAGGAGCATTTCATAGACAGCCAATAGGCATGTAGGGAACGCTGGGGAACCCAGTGATGAGCAGAACCGGTCGCAGCTGTGTGAAATAAATCGGTAGAATACCGGTGAAACACATGTTTCAAAATTTAACTAGTGCGACTAAAAACGTAATGTGATTTTTTGGCTTACGGTCGTGTTAATGTATGTGCCTTGTTTTAATGTGTCCTGAAATGTCCCCGAGAGAGAGACGGCCTCCAGAAAGACAGGTGTTAGGATGAATTGCCGTTTAAATTTTCAAATGGAAAGCATTCAAATAGATTTAAAATAATACCTGGCTATGTCAGATAATTTACTTGGCTTCTACCACCTGGAAAACGTGAAGCAATTGTTGTGTCAGGTAAATGACATCAAAAGATTCCAGCAGTTTGTCAACTTTTGTATAAAAGTATAAAGTTCTCGCCGGCGCAAAAATCATATGCACAGTGCGTTTTTCAAAACGTGATTTTCTAAAATACGGAAAATTATCCATATTCAGTTGGCGGATGATGTGATGTTTTTGTACCGATTGCGAACAATTGCTTACAATGTATCGGTCTGGACGTAGTGCCTATCAGATCAGCTACTTACTGGAGACTAGCGTACTTGAGAACTGTGTCTGTGCAGTAAAAAAGGCACCAAGGGATCGTCCTTAATTACTTTCAGGACCATACCGTGCATTTATGGGTCAATTAAGGTGGTTTCATGTTCAATCGTTAAAGCTGAGTAGAGAACATCCGTTAGGCAAGTAACATAACTAAGTCAGCGTTTTGCGATGATCACGGAACCGGAAAGATATTAAGTTGCGTTTTTATTTAAAAGCATTTTCAGACCAAACAGAAGTTTGAGCCAAGTTCTTGTTTACACACAAGATTTGCACCCTATAAAACCAAAGTAATACAAGATCAAGAAATCCCATTGCTCAGGTATTTAGTAAGATGTCAAAATGACATTCATGCAACCATGGTGTTTGCGTTTAACTAAATATCTGAACACTATCCTGCAGTTTTGCGGACGCAAAAACGAATAGTCTTAAATAACCTTGATTAGGGTTGGTTTCCACAGCTGACAGTGACACTGGCCACTGTCCGGTGTGCTCGCTTGCAGCTTCATCGGCTTTGACAAGGTGCTATCCCAATTTTTGTCCACTTGAGGTACTTTCAGTCACAGTTTAGAAATACAACTTTATTCAAGACGCCTTAAGCTCAGAAATAACAAACCACATTTTTATACATTTGTTTGTGCCGATATTTAAAATTGTTAACAGACAAAGTGCACTTAAACGCCCAAAGCGTGTTTCTCTTTTCTCAGAATGTGGTTTGGAATTCCTCCTCTGAATGGTGAAATAGGGTGATTAAAAATCTATCCAAAATTTCCATTTAAATAATGACTGCGCGTGTCATAGGGCTACGAGGTGGCAAATCGTCTGTCCACTCAATAGAATTCCGTTAACTTAAAAGCTAAAACAACCAGTAGATGTCAGAAGGTGGGAATTATGACTACTGCACGCAAATGCATACTTCAGTCAAGCTTAACGTGACGGACGGCTTGATGAGACCCGATAACCTGCAGTTAAAAACCTCAACGGGAAAGCATTGTGGCTCGGCACACGTCGGTCAAGCGGACAGAAGCACACAGCTGCTGCCATACGCAGGTTTGTCACTCCACGGGTTTCGTTGTGGGAAGATTATCAGAAAAAAATAAGGTGCATTGAACACTTCCAGAAGGGATTTCGATAAACTTACAGGGAGACAAACTAAAGGCATTCATTACTGTATTGTCTGGGCGCCTGTCCATTTTAACCATTTAAGCCTGATTATGGTTAGAAAACCAAGACCTAACTAATATTTGAGTAACCGAGAAGGTATTTATTTGTTTGAAATTTCTGATTCCGCCTCGAACTCAAAGGCAGTATCAGATACGGTTAAATCGTACACAGGTTGTTGCAGTATTTATAGGATGCAGTCACTATGCTTCTGCAAAACTATGGCTATTAACGGTTCCCACCTCGCTAAAGATGACTGTTGTCTGGTGCACTGATTGATTCACGGCCAGCATGCGGGTCGTTATATACTGAAATTTCGTGAGGCGTGAGGATTGATCAGTCACCTGGTTTACCGACATTGGGGTTAGAAAATGCGTTCGCATGCCGGCCATCAAACAATAAGCGCACGAGAGCACAGTCATCACCGATGAAGATAGAGCCGTTACTTACTTAAGGTACTTTAGTATAGTGACTGCATTCTATAAACTCGTATCTCATAATGTCTCTGAAGATGCGTTTGAGTCAGTATCCGAAACGTCAGGCGAGTAAATGCCTTGTTTCAGCCATCGCGTCCACGTCTTCTCGGTTACTCAAATGTTAGTTAGGTCAAAGTATCAGCTAGAAAAACAAAATGAAATAAGGATATCTTATAAAGTTCAAGTGCGAAGGGCCGCATCTCCTTAACATACCTGAGAGTAGCAGTGATACACATATAATCAAGAAAGATTCGGCGTTAGTATGTTCAAAATGTACACTTTTGAGAATCATTTAGCACTTACTGCAAAGAGCTTGATACCCATTGAAGAAGACATTTAAGAAGAGAAAGTTTATTGGTTGGCGATTCTTTATTACTCTAAATCAGTTGACATTAATGTATCTGCAGATAAAGTAGGATATTCAGTCATATATTGAGGCAATTTTTTCAAGTGCTGCCTTATCTGATTCAATAGAGAAGTGAACATATGGTTCTTAGTAAAACATGGCTGTATACATAATTTCAACCTACGGTGACGGTGAAATTAAGTTAACCATCTCTGAGTCCTGATGTTAAATCAACTGAGAACCTGCAATTTATTATTTGCAGGCATGCATATTGTAAAAGATAATTGATATTCTACCAGTGGAACTTAAACAAACGACCAAAAACATTGAATACATTTGAAGATTCAAATTTTTAACTGTTGACGAACCACCCCGAAATAAATGTTATCAAATTGTAAGGCCAACTGGAGGCTCTGCATTCCTTTACATTAAAGCAGCAACGGTTAATCATGAGTGGTCTTATACCTGCACTTCTATTAGCCCAGTTTAGGAATCTCAGGTTGATCCAAACAGAAATGCTGAGACTTTATTCAAAATCAGTCTGTCGTCGAAATATGGTAGGAACAAAATATTTAAGAAATTACTGTTTTTTAAACCAAATAATAATCAATCAAAGTAAGTGCTCAAGAAATAAAGTTTTGAAGAAATGATAGGCATTGTTTCCTAGCTGAAAAGTGCATTTTTTACGTAACAGCTGCATGATCAAAAATTATTTTAGGAAGGGTGACTATTCAACGCCTAATATCAGCAGCACAGTACGAACAAGAAGGTGTTGAGGGAGGGTGTTGAGGGCTGTCTAAACTAACCATTGGCCCTACGCGTGGCACGCAAGGTTAATGATCCCTGTAAAATGAACCCAGCTTTTCACAGAAACAAGATAAGACTTAGCTACAAGCGAAAATGCCAGTCCCAGGAATTAATTGAGAAGAAGTATACGCGATGGCTTAGACAAATCTTCATTCCCCTGACGTTTCTGATTCCAGTTCGAATGCATTTTCAGAAGCATAATTAGATAAGGGATATTATTAACAAGAATTATTAGTATTGGTGGTATACAGTCGTTACTGCATACGTAGGACTCCCCTTTAGATCTTTCTTTCGTTGAAAATGATGGCATCAGGTAAAAAACGGAAAAGAACCTATGCGTTGACGGGCACCAGTCTCCAAATTTCTAAAAGGGTTTCGTAGGCGATCAAGAACGAGCAATCGTTACCAACGAAACCAACGAAGATTGATGTCCATTTACCTTGCCAGGTAGTAAGGTCTCGAGAGCGAATAATGGCATTGTTAGGTGCCAGCAGGCAATGATGCTTTGCTCATCCTTACATCTATCCACTAACTTTTTTCAGAAATAAATGCATGAGGTTTATATTTTCTACTGCGGAGGAGCGCACAAGAAGGAACGTATTTTATACAGTTGGTCACTGAGGCTGACCATCGCTAGAGTCTTAAGATATACGTAGTAATCTTTACAATTAGCACGCAGTACTTACACAACACATATCAAACATGCACAGCAGCAATGAAGTTCTACTTGATTATTCAAAACTCTGACATTACGTTTTAGAAAATTTTAATAGTTACACTACTGTTCTCTACAAATCACCAACATAGATGCTTAATGCATTATGCTGTTAACAGTAAATATATATATAGAATTTGAAAATATCCTTGATGAAAAAGATGATTGTGCTCTCAATTTTTCAAATGCTTACAAATATTCAGAACTCCAGCATATGATTTACTGAAATTTTGATCTTATATGTCGCAGGCTTGGAGTTGGGAAGTAATTTTCACATACATCGCTTAGTAAAGTAATATTGTAAGTTATATTAGATTCATTTCGATGAATGTCCTTCTTTTGAAAACTGGAAAAATTCCGGAAGTTTCAAGGACCCCTAGTTCACCATAATAACAATCACTGAAATCTCTTTTAATTAATAAAGATTCATGATTTTCAGAATACGACTGAAAGCCTACCTTTCGCATTCATGCTGTAAAGATTGAATTGCAGCACTGGATTCGTTGAAATTACGTACAAGCACGTTCAATAATTACAAAGGTTTGTGAAAAAAAGTGTCTGAAATTCTAAAATACATTTTGGAGGAGGAAGACCACCTAACCACTGCGGCAGAATTGATAGAATGTGCCAACTAAGCCGAGAGCAATTCTTGTGTGTGATAAAATGCCAAGCTTCATTCGTCCGTTAGCATAAATAATTTATGAAAAATTCGCTCGCTGTCGAAAGAAGTGCAGAGGAATGCCAATGAATTGATGTTTACCTATTTCTCGCCACAGTTGGAGAGGTAAGGGTGGGCAGTATTCAGTCTAAAACGCATATTAATTTCCTACGTATGTTGGTGCATAACCTATGCTTTCACTTGTCATGAGAGATTCCCTATTGCCTTGTATTCAATTTCATTTGATTGGAACATTCTTTTGATTTTTTTAATAAATATATCTTCCACTGCTTATATGACTGCTCAAAGAAAGATTTATGGCCACAGATACATATCCTGATACCACAGTGTTTCTGAAAGAGTGCAGATCACCCAAAAATTTCATAGCTTTGATGTTAGGCTTCGTTATTTTTAAGCAATTCACGAAAGGCTACAAAATGCTGGCTGGATGAATAAGAGTTTCAGACCTCTTCCCCGTTCCCGCTTCATTATGTGCGGCCACATTGCGTTTAACTTGAAATGGACACTATAGAACCTTTTTAACCCATTTAAAATAAATTGAAACCATTTTTATTACTTTCAGTTGTCCAGTGCCCGATTCTGGGTTCTCAACGCCTTTTCTCTCCTTCAAAACCTTAAAAAACTCAGTGTCTGATTATTTGGAGCACACAAAGCCGAAAGCATCTACTGTCTTTCGAATTGAATCTGCGCCCTTCTTGTCCTTCAGTATTCATAGGAGATGGAAGAGCCCGGTTAACGTAAGATTCCTGATACCTATAATTTCATTCCCATTGTAATTGACTTAAGATACCAAACCTATGAATCCGTCTTCTCCTTCTTGTCAACAGATAGATTGTCATTTCCACATCGATTATCAGTTATTATAATTCGTTCTGCACTAAAAGCGGATGAGGTCAACACAAACAAAATGATATTTCTTGGCAGATCTTGCCAGTACGGAAAATCCAAAAGGTTTACTCAATTAATTGTTCCACTGACATGTTTTATCACGACCCGAAAACGTCAAGCGTACAGCAAGCAAAACCATTTCAGGTTTCAGGTCACAGAGTGAAGTGGCATATATCGACTGCTATATAAGAAACCTGCAATTGTAACTCAATATTAACACATTCAATAGATAAAATGTATTTCTATGTGTTTCAGAGCTTGGATATAACACAACTGCGACTTCGATTAATCCCATTTCGGGTGGCTGTATCCGGTCTATTAAGGGTTAACCCATTCGATTTATGTAGGTGGCTTCCGGGATATCTGCATCCATTGGGTGTCACGCACTATTTTATATAAAATAAACAATGCTGTATAGTCAGGAAGTAATTGCTGGCAAAGACAAGAAAGATTTGAATGGTTTTTTCTGACTTATAATATGTCACCAGCCAGAACCCAACCCAACACCAGGTTTGCTTCATCTAAACGCTCAACCCGCGTTCTGTTCGTCAAAATGCCAACGCTTTGAGATACGAGCTCGTTTTATGATCGATTGCATTAGCCGAGTACCCTTCCCACAATACCGATGGATATCCAGTACATTCCCCATCTCATTTAATGTCAACTGAACTTGCGAAAAGTGTTTTCGGTGTAAACAATTTAGATAAGTCGGTTTGTCATATTGCTTATCTTGCAGACTAATCACAAGATAGTTCAGCCACAGTATAATATTCGCTTTTGAAATAGATTCTCTCTGAGCGCCATAAAAAATAGTACTCTGTAAAAACATTGCTACTTAAGCAGTATGAAATCTTATATTTGATTTGCAATCCTTCTAATAACTTGGATATGTTTTACAGAAAGCAAGAACATCAATACTGTTTCTTGCATTCATGTGATAGTAAAGTACGTTTTCTTCAATATTTATAATTGAAGAAAGAGTATCTTACAGTTTTTAAAGAGTTTGTACATTGCTCAATAAATTTTAAAACTACAGGCCGGTAAACTTAAAATCAAGGTTTCGCTTCTACATGCTTTATACACTTCGTATAAGGAAAAATCATGGTTTTCTTTATATTATGATGGAACGGTCATAAGTTCTCATAAAATTGTAATTGGATTTGTATCTTATTGTATACATTGTAGGCCACATTAATAAATGGACGATGTGTTGCATTATAGATTAACCTTTCAAAGTCTTTAAAAAATCTCATAAATAGAAAGTTTTTTATAACTGAACATAAATCTTTCTTCAGGTATAAAATTTAAAAACGATGTGATTTCCTATTTAATGTGTACAAAAAATAATGTTTTTTTCGTGTTTTCTGTAACACTAAGCTGAATTAAAATAAGCATCAAAAATCATTGAGAAAATCGCAAATAACATAAGAAGCCATTTTTAAAGCATATACTTTTTGCGCGCAGTCAGAAAGAATTAAGTTTAAAAGCGGGGATTCTAGTTGGGCTGAAATATTATGTGATTAGGTTGCATGATAATCGATACGAGGATCTTGCTTACGTAATTTCATTAAATCGAAAACAAATTTCAGAATTTTGGTTGATATATCATGAGGAAGGGAAGCTGTTGTATTTTAAAAGGATCATGTTTTTGTCTAATCACCGTTCATGCCCCAGGCATACAAAATTTTAATGTTGATGTATAAAAGGAATGTGAGTATAATAAAATCGGTTTAAATTTACATTGATTCTTTCAGAACAGGCACAATATGATCGGTTCCAGGCAGAAGAACACAATTCAGAGCAGTCGTGGCGGTGCTGTTGTCAACAGCACATTTTTCTTTGACGACCAAGCATCAACCTACATCCAGATCACATGCGCATTCCGAATGTGTGCACACTTCGCCTGGTGCCTAATGGTGCGTTCCTCTATAACGCTGCTAAAAGTTAACTGGCGTTGAAAAAAAATATCCCCACGGGGATCAGCAAATAATTTAGATACCGATTTAGTAACGTCGCAGAACACATAAAACGGTTTAAGGCCACACTGAATGAGAGAACTCCAGGAGAGAAAAAAGGATATAGAGATAAGACGAAATTTAATTTAGTGAGTAAATTAATCGAAAGCAAAGACATCGAATTACTGCCGGATCAGTACACAGGTGGTTTGAATGCGATATCCATGGTAGAGGTCAGCTTCAGGATAAACGACAGTCCAAGCTCTAGGCGAATACAATGGCCGGCAACGACAAGGCAAACTTGAAGGCCATTTCTGGCCCATAAGCCCTCATCAGTTATTCATACCCAACCTCAGCTAGTGCAGCACACGAGGCTCAAATCCGCTACCTGAAGTCCAAAGCTCTAACCACTGGTACATGGGTTCGTTTGGAATTCCTTGACGAACGCTCACCGATCGCTGCCGGAACTCATTCGTCTCGTTTTGTTTTGGGTACCTGTCGAGCCATACAACAGCAAAGCATATAGAATAATAGAGAGATGTAAATTGTGATGGCAATGTTCTCTGTTGGGGTTCGAGAGGAAGCCCTAAGGCAGAACGGGACGAGTGAGTTCCGTTAGCGTTCATCAACAAATCTGATGTCAGCTTCAATAAGATTTTGTGATTATTAACAACATGACAGTTAAAAGCAAAGATTAAATGACTCAATGAGACTACGAGCCTAAATACTGACATTTAGGTCAGTAACTACTGAATGCGCATTGTTCTATATTTCCAGTTAACCACCAGGTCTATTCGACTTGCATTTCAAAAAGCTTCTGAGGAAACTCCACCAGCTATTCAGTTGACAGTAAAATCTCAAAATTAGGATATTGCTGGCAGGCTGCTGTTTTGTGAACAGGTACAGCCTTCGATGCGTCAACATTTTCAACTACATGGACAGTTAAAAACACTTCGGATTCCACATTAACTGCGATTAAGATAAATTGCAAATAATAATTTTAAAATTGAGAACTTACATTTCATTTATAATATAAGAGGTGATGAGAGAGGTTACTGAACCAAGATACATAAGTACACAAATTTCACGGAAATGATCCATAGCCTGATATGCTGGAAGCTGTATATATCATCAGTATTTATGTACAACAGCCTACCTCTTCGCATAGGCTGAATACTATACGAGGATTTCGCCAAAATGGATAGTTTTTAGGTTAAAAGTTCTCGTAAATTTTTGACGACTGAAACGTTTGACCCAAAGAAATGTCTCCCAGTTTCTACATTGTTTTTTGAGTTACCCTAAAAGCTTAATGCTGATAACTAGGGTGGATAACAGAAAGCACCTGGAGGAATCACTGCTGAGTCTAGCCCCAAAAATTGCTTCAACCAAAGACACACTTTCGGCGAATCACTTTTCTAGGCTTTTGGCTAACAGGTTAGCAAACTGACATAGTAATCCTGCGTGGTGTGCACTGCTTCCTTCTTAACTTACAACAACCGGACAAGGGCTGTCTCATGCACAATAGTGATTGAGTTGAATAGGGGTACGTAATATTATGTAATGTGTAATATGTAAAGGTAGCACACCGTCCCTCGTCTCTCCAGCCATTACATCCGATAATATAAGCTCTAGTCCCTGCAGAAAAACTCTAGTTAATTAATTAAGCGTACACTGAGTTGATAAATAAGTGGCACTCTGTTGGGCAAGTGGTTCTATGATATCATAAAAAAGGTACTTTTAAGGGAGACAAATATGCATGTCCCAGGGTCTTTTTGCAAAGACTATGAAGGCGCGCTCACAGGAACAGTAGGTGTATTAGGCTGCGCATTCCAATTTATACAGGAGTATACAATCAGAGACTGCGTAGGTATGGAAACACGTGAAAATTTTGTAGCCCAAAAAAAGGTGAAATTGGGAAGGCTTTACATTCGTGACTGGACCGAGTTTGCGCCACCTAGCATACCGAGGTCTCACGGCGTGGTGATAGCGTGCATCTTTCACCGTGATAAAAAGGGAGCATTGAAGTGCCTGTTGATGGGCATAGTATCAGAAATCCACGCCTCCAGCAGCTCCCGTCGTGTCCTGTGGCCAGATGGTACCTGTATCCGCGTTCTCGCGAAGTCGGACATGTGATTAGCGACATTGGGTCGCATGGCCCCTGTCTGCTCGAGTCACTATCCTATCAGGCTCCTATACTGGGAAGTAAGCCATGGCATCCGTTTGTCAGAATTAGAGACCTAACCAGTATCTAGCAATGGACAGGATGCTTATGCTTCATTTATTGGCAACCATCCAAAACAGATCTACCCCATTATCGGTACATTTACAGTCACGACACCCAATATAGGCTAAATGGCTTCTGATAAAAACAGCAGACATCTAGCTATTCATTTGCTAGCATAAAGATGCCAGGCCAACGTTCATCTGAGAAAGGGAAGTTATAGGATGGAGTATGTAAGAAAACTTTTGGACGATAATAAAAATCCTTCCTGGATTTCGGGCCATTTATATTTACCTTTAAGCTCTTCGAATTACCGCGAGTTTAGGCTTGTTGCATTGTGACTGTCCACTTTTGACTATTTTATCTGGTATTTGCATCTACACTTCAGAGTGCACTACTGTTTTATGTCTTTTAAAGGATTTGGTTTCTCCTCGAACTCGTTAAGATAGCGTTTAAAATGTCCTGCGCCGTAAACCGAATGTGGACGAACCTCTCTGTACGTTACATAGACAACCAATGAAAATGCTTTCACGGATAACATAACCATCTAGATTTCATTAAACTCGACAGTCTACGAATTTTTGGAGGAACTGCATATCTAAACTCAGCATCTCAATGCCCCATCCACGAATTCCAAGTTATACCAACCTTTATGAACGATCAGAATATATATATTTTGTTTGAAACGTTGCACTGTAGTATAAAGATGAATACGTGTTTTGGCCATTTTAGCTTCATGGCTTCATAGAACAGTTTTAAGGTTGTGTAAAATCGCTGCTGCATTCAACAATTTTGTTCCGGTGAGCATCAAAAATGCTATCTGTGATAAATTGGTTCAAGTGATGATCCAAGAAGTCAGGCCAATAAACGTGTTTGAGCGATCGCATCTTCTTCTTCTTCTTGGGATGATTAGGATGGTTTTTCCAGCAGACTTTCACTTGTTCTGAACTAACGGCTATTACAAGTGGTCTCGCCATCATTAGCCCACATAGCAACCGAACATAATATGACACTTAAAGGATTACAGTTATGCAGTGAAATACTCATATCCTCAAAAAAAGTAGCGGTATTAGAGGCTCATTTGTTTTTAATTTTCTGTTCTCTCCGCGAATATTTTATATTCCTCAACTGAGCCGCTAAGCGATAATTAATATCGAACGGCACTGGGTTGTTTGTTTTTGACTAAAAAAATATTTTCAGATCAGTCATGCGAGAAATGAACCTGCCAAAGGGAGAACAACAACTTATGAGATTAATTTGCATCATAAAGGTGAGAGGGGCCGTATTTCTGGAAAACATTGCATGCCCTAGTTGAGAATGTAGTTTAATAAGGAGGAGAGTTTTTCACAGAAACCTTTGCATAAATGAAACCCAGCGCTTCGTGCGACCCATAACCTGTCTCAGGAAAGCTGTACTGAGCAATGTGTGAAATTGAAAACCAAGATCTTTAATTTTTCTCATGACTTGGAACATACGGTGATGTGATTGGCAGAACGTGGATAAGGAGCTCACACGAGAGCAATTACATACATTTTCCGGTATATACTATGTCGCTAGTAAAAGTTAAACCAATAACTATTACAGAGTGGACCAGTTAAGACCAAGTACTGTAATTGAAACTGAGTAAATTCCAAAGTTCGGAATTTAAAAACAATTCAGTAGGCCTATTTCGTGGACCCACTTATGGTGCGAACGGATCTATTTTTCAGAAAATAAGATAAGGAGCCAGCGAGGCGCAGTATTACAATTTCTTTGAATATTAAAAAAGCAAAAACGGAAACCTGCAATCGCATCCTTAAATTGGTTAGTTTACTAAACGTCTGGAAATTTGAGCTACTAGCCGTCAGGCAAAAGATTTATCAGCCAATGAAAACCACTAAGAGTTCACGCATAATACAACTCCAAAATGTTCATTAAGTTTCCTGCAACAATGCACCAAAATCGCACTTTGAATGTGCAGTTAGTAGAAAAATGTTTGCACAACGTAACTTCTTGATCAACGAGTTGTCTTGTATAAATAAGCAGTCTTCTTGGGTGCTCATCGATCACGTTACAGTACAGATGCCTACATAGGTTTCAGAAGAGAAGATGCGATCGGTGGTAAAAACGTTTATTGGTCAGACGTTTGGATTCTCACTCGAATCCATCATCAGAGACAGTGGCACCTAAGGGTGATTGATGCGCAAGGTGCGCAGTACTTAAAGTACGTAGTGACGACGCGATCAAAAGGCTAACCACATTTAGCAGCTATCGCGATCGCTGCTGTAGGTCGTAGTTAATGTGATTATGGCTTGGCCGTCCGCGTCCTAGTCGTTACTGGCCGGGAGTTCATCATCCATTTCGGATGTTTGCGTGATAATAAACCGGCGATTTGGCTCACTGTCATTGGAGGTGTTGTTCTCCCGCGCCCTCCCCACGTGACTGACAGGCGAAGCAGCAGCACAGATTATGGGAACGGGAGGTGATTGCGCTTGTTAATGGCCTGTGGGCCTGAGAACCACGAGTCGAGCAGCTCATGGCGCACACGTTTATCATCTCACCAATGACGAGCCCCCAGTGAGTATCGCGAGACCTGCTACCTGTAATATGCATTTTGATCGCATGGCCACTTCTTACTATGAGAACCGCGCATCGTGTCCCTCTATCCCCTTCAGCTGCCACTGTTCCACCGATCGCATCTTCTCCTCCAGAATTGCTTCCTGGAAGTCACCTGTTCATTTCTATCAGTGCCCCTTTGTGCCTTGGAGTTTAGTCGCAGGAGCGCCAGCAACCGTTCTGGGGCTCATATATTATAGGTAGAAATACATGAATGGCAAAGGACAGACAGACTGCAATGGCCGTTTCTGGATTGTTAGCCGTCACCAACCAGCTATACTTTACCGAAATTGTTGTGAAACCTGAGGTTCAAACCCGAGATCTGCTGATTAGAAATCGAACGCTCTTACTGCTGAGCCACGGGCTCGTTATCGTGTCTGATAGGCGCCTCGTTAACACTCTCAGTGTACCCGGTTGCAACCGCCAGACAGGTCCCGTATCATCTATGTTTGTGTAAGAACTTAAAATCTACAGTTGGTTCGAATAGTATACCATGGAGACTTTCGTAGGGCCGGCAAAATGCCCTCGCCAGTGTTCATGGCTTATTAGATCCTCACAGAGGCCTGCCGCAGTACTCGTTTCCTAAAAGCCGCCCGAAACAGGGACCTACGGAACAGGCCAGAAATTGTCTGTCTCTCAAATCTAGGAGTCAAGGCGAACACACATTATATGATATCCATACTGAAACGCTATCTACCGACGCAACCGGGGCTCCAATCCAATATTTCTAAGGAGGAAACCATGTGGCACTCTAATTCCTAAATTCACCGTCACTTTTGCAGAAGGTTTGTCTAAAGAAGGATTACCTTAAACAATTCAGCAACTTACGGATAGAATGTGGCAATTATTTAAGCTTTTGAGATGTCAGTTGCGTAGATTAACGAGAACCAGCATTGTTTTGCGTAACGCGTAAGGGAATATTTTGCCTTCTTTCAAAGGGATCCATGTGTAACCTTACCAAGTCTTTTTTATATTTATAATCAGATGTAGCCGCAAATTTCTCTGTGTTTGATAACTACAGTACGTTGGAAAAATACTTATTTTTATAGAAAAAGAAAAAATGGATGAAAAATTACTCTAGGCTTTTTAAAACTTGTTTTGATCTAAAGCCAAGAACATGTGATCCTCAAATGGAGCAAAATCAACCTGACATTCCTGTGACGTTCATGCCTCCAAATATGCACTTTGAAGTACGATCAGCGACTGTCGAGGTTATCAATCCACGGTCAACTCTGAACAAAGGCTCAACAGTCCTAGGTAACATATTTGTGCATTAAGATACTTGATCATGTCCAAGCACCTTCATTGGTGTTCTCATTGACTTTTCACCTGAAACCACTCTTCTAATGAAAATATTTCTCTTATGATATTTGCAGGATCAGTCCTATCAATCACAAGTTGCCAACATAATTATACGTTGGCAAAGTGTTTGGTTGTACAGCCCTTCTACTAAAACGTAGTTTAACTGAAAAATATTATATAAAATTAGGTATTACACAACAAAAAACTGTCAAATATAAGAAATATTTTGGTTAAAATCACAGCTAAACCAGTGCTTAACATTTAATTGGATATGAAATAGGAAAAATGATAAACCCGCATTAAGAGGGCAAAGCACATGCCCATCAAAACGAAATGACCTTTTTGAAAGGATGAATGTCACACTCAACTGGACTGAACTTAAAGGAACTTCTCCACTGCCTGCGATGGAATTAAACGCCTAGCGATCAATAAACAGTTATGGATATCTGACTTGATACGTTTACCGTATTAAGAGGCACAAAGTTTACAAAACCTGGTTATGCTCTCTCTGTTATTAGGTTCCTTGCGATTGCTGGTTAGGTTTTAGTTTGAGCTGGATCGGTGAGTTCGTTTTTAACTGTTAATTTACCCGGTCACCACCGACAGGACAACAGGCCCACTGACCGCTGACCGATTAGGGCATTAGACGTCTAATCTTAACCACAACCTTGACTTTAGCCCAACCTCAAACCCTTAGTTAACCTTCCGAAATCTAACGCTTACATTTACCCTCGCCCTAAGCTTAAACCTAATTCCAACACCTTTCTACCTAGAATTTAGCTCACTGCCATCTGTACCAATACAGTTTCCTGTGCCCACGTTCTGGAAGTCCATGCAACCACTATTGTATCTGGAATAGAAAATAAATGTTGGCTAATCCTATCGTAATATATTGTGTCCGGGCGATTCATCCACGCAAGCTTTATGAAAGATCGTAGCCCAAGCTAAAGCAGATAAGGCTTGTTACAAAACGCATAAGGACTAAAATTTATCATGTGTTGGCACCTAAAATGTTGGGCATTTACTTATAAGTCTAGTATTTTTGCATGCATATGAGGTTTCTAGATAACATTTTTTGTCAAAATGTTAAGAAACTGACTGACTATCTGCAGTACCCTATATTCTGGCTATTTTATATGTGAATAGCTTTCATAGACTTACTGTAGGTCCTAGATAGCTTGATTTTATAACAGAGTGATCTTTATTCAAGAAGTTTACTACAAAAGACTTGTCACATTCGAAAATGGATCGTTTGTTCCTCGTTAAGCTTGTGAGTGATGTTGCAAAGAAGGTTAATTTCAGGAATCCATACCTTTTTGATTTTTTAAAGTTTGATTCCTGAACTGTTTGATTGTGCGACTTAAAGTGCGAAACCAAAGCATGTAAGTACTCTTTAGCTTATATGTTCATATATTGTAACCATATTTGCGAATTAATGCATAAGCGACCGTCAACATTACCATTAGCACATTATCTTTTTTAATGTTTGGCAGTTTAATTTTCAAAAATATGAAAAATGTTTTCGTACGGTCCATTTTCATCTTTACTTAAAGGGAAATCGTTCATAATTTGTTTGGTGTTTTGATGGATGTGTTATAACTGGTTACCGAGTGGTTATCGATTTTTAGGTAATGTAAGTTAATTCTTTTCGCAAGTTCGTCTATTTTATCACCTTCTTTTTGATAGATTACTGCGGAGGTTTACTTGGTCCTACTAGAGGATGTAGTTATTTTGCAATCCCTAACACCAAATGCCGATTCCTAAAATCTAGAGTTTGCAAACCTCTTTTGCATGCTTTACATTTAAATTTCAGGTGAGCCATGTATTATAGATAAACTAAACATTCAAAAGTGAGCTGTTACCGTAGTTGTTACAATGAAAACGCCATTTTAAGAAAGCAAATACCTTTGTTTTCCTATTCATTAGGAAAGTGACATTTAATGGCGCAAGGAATACTTAGGCATCCAGCAAAAGAATAAAAGTGACAGATTAAACTGATATCCGACCTTCTGGAGTTCAAAATGCATCATTGGCATGTTTGCTAAAAAGAGTATACTTGCTGCAATTTCATGGACCCTGATAGGACGAAATGTAACCAAATGGGCCACAGACCCAAAAAACGGCTACCGTATGAAGCTGAAAATACCCGAGACTTATGCAAAAATCTGCAGGCCACATACAGTGGCGTAGGCTTATGCAAACGTAATGGGAAACATTAATTGTCATGGGTAGGCGGTAGCACAGTGACTGCATCCTATAAATACTGCGAGTCCCTGTTGTCTTTGAGCATGGGTTCAACCTGCGACTCGCATTTTCCCTCGTGTCGGCATTATATCGGACGCTTGTTGGAGATTGCCACGGCACAGCAGATGACTCTTAAACTTACTTCACAAAGTAGAACGATGCTGATAAGGGTGGGAAATCCTTTCGCTCTGCGAGTGATGTCAGCTAAAGGTCCCTTTGTGGTCTCCGTACGCGAATTCGGAGTTTTGACGGTACTGGTATTTCTGTACTTTCAATGGATTTTATTTTGTGCAGGCATTCGGTAGTGCAGTTTGGTGGCATCTAACCAAAGCTGCTTCAAAACATTCTAAAAACGAAAATCTGGACAGATTCTACTTATTGGGATGTCTTTTATGTACGCCTAAACCGGACACGGAAAAAGGAACAGCTTATAAAACATGTGGCTGTACGCTAAATTTCAAGAAAACTATATTGAGGATGAATACAAGGGTATAGTAAAGTTAAGGGCTAGTTTAAAGTATGAGGTTAAAGTCAGATTTGGGGTGATGGCCATCATTAAGCCTAGCGTTATCGTGTTACCTGCATGGTTAAGGTTAAGGGTAGAACTAGGGTCAAGATATAATTCCAGAGTTTCAGTTTATGTTGGTGTTAGCGTTAAAACACGGTTATATTTACCCTTCTTGAAATTTACCGTAAGGCTACTTTTTTAAACAGTTGCAGCCGTTTCTATTCTCGTGTCCTGTTAAGGCGAGCTACAAGGCAGCCCCATTTGATGTCTATTTAATAGGCGGAGCAATACCGGAGGAGGTCATGTGAAATTTGGCAAAAAGATGAGACGGAGATATGGTATTCGGAGCGGGCTGCCTACCATAGTCGGCACTTGTGTTAGTAATCCTTTTCATCTGCTCCATGTTCCCCGTTTTCTGGTCACTCTCTCCATGCCCCTTGTATAGGCATAATTTCAAGCTCCCTTTTGCTAGTGAGCACGATGTTGCTAGGTCTGTCTTGCCGTTTTATGCCAACGTTCCAAAGAGGACGGCATCCGAATCTATTACAGTGGAAGATCGGTGATATGGATAGCGATAAGGAGAGATTTAAGATTTCACAGTAAGCGTTTATTAAAATTTCTTATTTCATAAAAACTCTATGCAAGTAAAGTCTGGTTTCTCCTGCATTTTCTTTCATTAACACCCAAATAGCGCTTAGGGCATGAATTAACATTCACAAGTGCCTCCCTGAATTTTATTCGGCTTTCCGGTAAACATGTTAAGCCTCTTTTAAACGCGAACCGTCCTGTCCCATCCTGCGGACAGTTTCGCTGATTTTCATGCAAGTCGTTTTTCTTCATTTTCCAGCGATATCCTTTAAGAATAGGAGAGCTCTCAAAATTAGCTGATCCTAGCTGAGGTTGCCTGCTGTGGGTGATTACAAAAAAACAAGTGTAAGCTCAATTATCGGATCACCTTGGCAAGATATTGACGCGAAAGTATGACCAGGACACAGGTTCAGTGGGTCATTGTTCTCGCAGGGTAAAGTACAAGATGCATTTGATACGTTTTTGGTACTTGGAGCAGAGAAATTGACAACAATCGAAAGAGATAGTTCAGGACGTGTGAGCGTTTAAAGTGAAAAAACGCGAGCGAATATTAAACGAAAAATAAAATCGGTATAGCCTGTTTGGAGGTAAAAATTACCAGTAAACTCCGATTCAACGAAAGAGACAGCTTCTTCTTCTTCATCATCATCATCATCATCATCATACTCACCACCACCACTACCGCCACCACCAACACCACTGCCATCATCGTCATCGTCATCATTATTATCCTTAAACAGACATAAACATTGAGAAAAAAATCACCTATTTTTTTCTGGCAACCTACAGCGTAACGCATAGGACATACTTTTGGTATAAACTTTGAATATAAACACGTGATGCCGCATGAGGCCAAGGGTAGCAGTGACATATCGAGCACTGAATTTTAAGCTTTTGGGTTTTAATTGTAGTAAACATAGCCACTCTAATACTGTGCCTTTCAGAAACTCCTGAATCTTTCGTTAAAAGGGAACTTTGGTTTGAACGTCGTCAATTTTTTGTTACCTAAAAACCAGTTTAAACAGCTGGTAGTCCTATCTAAATAAACAGGGTATAGTACACTTTCAGCAATGAATGTCAACAAACATATGCTTAAACATAAATATGTAGAATACACTGACAGATCAGTTTAAGTAAGTATCCCTACGAACGAACTGGGTTTGCGTGTATACATATAATGGTAAATAGGCACTCACCGATCAGTTACGAAACGCACTCGTCCCGATGTGCCTCGGAGCTCACTCTCGATCCCCGTCAGCAGACGCATGGCGACTGGAGACATAAGCAGAATAGCATGACCAAAAACGACAGGGGAGACTGGAATGGCGATTTCTGGCTTATTAGGTCTCACCAGCCAGCCATACGAAATGCAGTCGGCTATGTCTCCTTATTAATGCGCCATCAGCACCACCCCATTCAGTTTGGATCTTAGGCGCTTACCCCTCCTTGTAATGTAAATAACGGTATGACACGCGCAGCCGTGTTGTTTGGTTTTATCTGGCAACCTGTCTGATCCCGCTTCTGATAGCATTGACTCCATTTTCACCACAACATCAGGCGAGCTGAGAAGGGAAAAGGGTGGTAAATACTGTATGAGGCTGCTATGACTGTTTACTAATTCCAAGGCAAATCACCAAGTGTGCGACCACCCTTCTGTAGAGCACACGGTGGACATCGATGTTCGCGACGGTCGAGCTGCTGAATGTGATCAAAGTCACTTTCGAACTTCCACCTCACCCTGCTTATCGCTTGTTTTACGCAGCGTAAAATCGTAGAACATTCCGCAATCGAAGTGGCTGGTTCGGCCGATAACTGGGCCTATTGGTGAAATCAGTCACTTTACAATTTGTAATACAATATCCATGAGCATTTCCTGGAAAATAAAAAAATAGTTGCAGTCTTTACCTCAAATTTCTGCCCTCAAAAATATAAAACCTCAAGAACCAGACTAGTGCAGCGAAGAACTGGGGTTAGTCATGGCCCTAGGCAATAATTTTTAGAGCAAGCGCGCATACTCCTTCAGTTAGACACGTTAGTTTGACCGTCGTTGTCCCGCGATGTCCACCGTCGTTTTATGTTCACTTTGAGATTGATAATTTACATTAAATTATGCCGTTTCACTTGTATTGAGAAGAGAACTGTCTAGCAGTTACCAAATTAGTCCTTTTTTCCTTACTGCATGTGAACGTGCTACCCGGCATATTTATTCATTCTTTACCTTTTAGGCACTCAAGGATGCAAAAATATCTTTTGTCAGCCACAAACCCAGCTTCTGGTTATAATTCTCGGTCTTTGCACCATGCTGTGCCTCTCGATGGCCTGTGGCTGTCTCGTGTCCCGCAACCGACAGCTTTTTTCTCACAAAGCAGTAAGATCCACCCGTGGAGCTTCTCTACGTGCCACCGGTATCTGCTGTCACTGGAGACGACAGAAATCGCATCAAAAGTCTAACAGCAACCCCTGGAATGTGACATCAGTGCTTAACGAAAACAACCATTTTGAGAGTGATATTCTGCCCAGCTTGTCACAGCAATTAAGCTATGTAGAACAGAGTTACATTCATTTCCATTCAACGCCTTCTTATAATGAATTTCTTATCGATACTATGGCACACGCAGATGCCTCTGCTCAGAATTCTCTTATACTGCCAAATGTGAACAAAGTGGGCGTCAGCTGTAGTAGCTCAGGCGCCCCAGATACAGCAGCGGAGTATACTTTCCAACGCATTCAGCCGAGCGAACTTCAGCGGACTTATGACAATTCAGTGGAATCATGGAATTCTCGGTATCAACGCGCAGTTAAATTAGACGCGAAAGCCCACAAGGAAGTGACAACGGCTCGTAGGCATAAACCGGAGTTTTACAGGGGAGCCTCGAAGGTCAGTGAAGCACCTTCGAAGCTCACTATCTTGCCACCAATTTCCTCTATCGGACAAGACTCCAGATTATTGCAGGGAAGGGAAGAGGGTGGAGTGAAATTTGGTGCCGGGAACAGCTCACCAGAGGGTATGCACACTTTCCTCAATAAATGCGCCGTCGAAGCCTCCAGCGATAACATGCAGTTGGAACTGGCCTCCAGGGGAGACGATGAACTGCGTGGCCCAACTCGTCAGCGAAGCTTAACTGCAGTTGCGTTGGGCAGAGAAGCTGATATCCTCTATTCTAATGACGAGATGCCCCAATCGAGGACGTCAAACGTGACAAGTGGCCAGTCACCTCATTCCCCTCTCTATCAAGAGTAAGTGTTATTTCAACCTTGATTCACTGTAACATGGAAAATCAGCCGAAACGAGTTTTAAGATCTCATATTTGACGTATGCATAGGTAACGGAAGACTTATTAGTTCAAATTTCTCACTCTGTAGTTTTTTAATCGTGTTGGGAGTTTTAGGTGAAATGCTAAACGTTACCGACTGCTGCTTCTAGTAGCAAACGCTTGAAAGACATTTCGGTTGTATACTCACTGCCATCAGAAAGTGTTCTCGAGCATTTGACTCCGATTGTTGTCAGATTATGCACTTACCTCGTAATTACGATGCACCGTGTACATGCGCTTCATCAAGCTATTAGAACCACATTAAAGAAGGGCCAAGCAATAGATAAAGTCTTTCGGAACATCTTTCACGTGTCCGGTGCAAAAATGACCTCAAAGAATACTCGAATTCCTAGAATTTAAAACTGGGTGTTACTTATTTCTTAAGCGTAGGTTGTCAGCCATTCAATGAAGTTGAGCTATAACGCGCCTAATGACGTACAAATTATAGAGCAGGGGTGCTAGGCCGAAAAAATCTGTTGTATCCATTGAAAGCTAAACTGTGCTATAGCCCGATGGGAAGAAAGGGAAAACGGGTTCGTGGACTAATCACTGTATTCTCAGTCCTGCGAGCGTACGGTTTCTTCGCTCTTAAAAACGCCATACTTATCTGAAGTCCTAATGGTTCCAGAACATTCCGTCCTTACTCGTATCTATGCAGAACATTTAGACATATCGCATGTCGGTCATTGATTGGCCGTTTCTTGCGCAGGGAAATGTCGAATATTCGACCAGTTATCGATTGGGTCGCATGCGTGAGCAACGCCGTCACACACGTGCTCGATGCTAGAGCACACGCTGATAAACTGCCTGATTTAACGCGTGCATTATGCGACCGGCTTGGTCTGCTGTACCGTGCGTTGTTACGTCGTCCTGTCATCTTCAGCCGTGACTCCGCACAGTTTCCTTTCTCCATAACAAACTGCAATGACCATTTTCCTCAATCTGGACGCATAGGCCAATTTAAAATTTACTACAGGTTTGAATGACTTGAGCTTTACGCTCGCATAGCGAGAAGTGAGGTCAGATACCTCACCACAAGGCCTCAAGTGCACGCTCGATTGATATCCGCGTGTCGGGTTTGTAAACTTGTCTGATTTGTGGAAAGTGATTGTGACATTTATTCACAAATGCGGAGCAGTATATGATGATCATTATTTACAGTCGGATAGCCATAAGGAACTTTGATATTCAGGAAACTAACCATGACATTTTAAAATCCATTTATGACCTTTGTAAAGTTCAGCACGTTCATATGTCAGTTCACAGTCATTTAGCTGCAATCTCACGGGTGATTATAAATTATAAGAAAGGTCATATTTATTGACTTTCTCGTGCACTGTGCCATTTTGGTGAAGAGCCACTGACATACCTTTAAGAAATTCGACGCATTAGCCTCTGCGTAAGTAAGCTAAGCTAAGATACGCAATACTTAGAGAAAAAAGCAAAGGGTCTATTTGGACGAAAATGTATAAATGGAATAGGGGCTACAGTGAGTAGCGAAAACAATATACAAGCATTTACGTGGTCTGCTAAACGATTAAGAGGTAGATCTGAGACTACGATAGCACATTCGCAAACCAGTGGGATAATACTTCTGTGCTCTCAAATCAAAATAAGCCTTGGTCAAAGAATGAGGGTACCGAAGGCAATTGAACGCAGGATTAAATTAATTGATTCAATAATTTGATTCAATAAATGTCTGTGGACTGTTCGTTTCAGTGTAAAAACACGATTGCAATCGGACTACTTGCTGCTCAAAATTAAGAAAACGAGATAGAATTTTGGTAGCAAAGTTCCATCACTTAACTATTAAACAGCGAAAGCATGTTAGATGTGTTTAATCAATGCGACAAAAACTCAACTAGCTGGTTTTAGATCGTTTTATATCGAAGTGTGTTTTGAAGAAGCCCGATGTCTATGTTTGCGATTTGGTCGGGTTCGTAGTAGAAACTGACCCTAATACGTAGCATCCATGCCTAAGTAAAAAGTTGTGCAAACTCACATTAAGGCCCCAACGGATTATCTCCTCAAGCATATAGGCCTTCCTGATTTACTCCCCAGAACTACATCGCATCGCAAGAATACAATTTCCATTCCCTCCGCCAGGACGGACGTACCCTCCACAACAGTGCTTCCCCGCAGGGCAGGCCCGAACAATTCAGATCTCTACTGCCGCGTTCGAAATGTTTACGTCCTACCAGACTTCTCCTACTGTCTCTCAGCACCAGGCGAACGGTTGGAATAGTCTGCCGCACTCACACATTTCCTGCCCTCAGACGCTGGCATTGTCTCTCATAGAAACTATCCCATGTCTGCCCAACACCGAGGATAACATGCAGATATGTCTGCACGAGAATCGCGCCCAGCATGCTGGCATCTGAATAGGTTACACTGCGTTATCTCATGTCACGCATCCCCACACGCTTCATCGATTCGGATGCCCCCTCATCGCTGCTGTTTCTATGAAACACTCATTGTGCAATTTTTTTCCTGATCTCATAGCTAGTTCTGATACCTATGATATGAAAACAATGACCAAAGCAGATCTCAGGCTTGTGTAGTGTACTTTAACAGGTACGATTAAATTACCGGGGGGCATTTTCGGTGTGCTATAATATGATTTTACTTGCTCCAGTCTTCCAGAAACTTGCTGGAAAAGTACACTCCAGGCTTAGCAAGAACCATTCTCTGTAAAATAATGCTATAAAGGCACTGACAACCTTTTATGATAAAAAAGCGACTGCATTTTGAGCCAGTACATAGGGAACACTTCGAGTCTGCGAAATAAACCCCCTCTTGGAGCATTTGACGTGATAATCCAGGCAACATGTAGAGCAAATGGTAGGAAGTTTAACAACGGCAATAACGTCAGCAGTCATAAACACTCGATCAGTTCAGACCCCCTGTAGAGACTTTTCGTTCATAAATTCATTTGCCTGCGCAATTGCCAACTGCAAGAGATTCACCACTCCACCGAAAATAAATCACTATATATACTTCGTCTATTGTTTCTCCCAACGTAACCTATGCTAAAAAGCAATTTTCATCTTAGCATGGCACTTGGAGGGGCCTACCTAACCAAACAGTCTCATCCGGGTGGAACAGTACTGTGAAGCAGTAATGACGGGATGCCGGTTTAAACACCGTCTAGTCTCCCATAACTATGTGTCCAGGTTATTTCCTCAAAATTGTTGCATCTACCCAAAAACGCGCGAAAGATACGTCCAGACGGTCAAACTTAAAACTGCTAATTTGCACCTACCTTGACGCAAACACAAGAAATCAATTGAGGTTATGCCAAGGACTATAATATTTTTGTATGGCACATGGGGACATGAGGAATAAATTTCAAAACAATGAGATAGAAGATGGGTTTTAATTTTGCCGTAATTGGTTAACTTTCGGCTCTTCAGGCACAAACTTTGAATAAGAAAACCCAATTGGAAATACAGAAAGCTTTCCGCTATATTTGAAAAAGGGTAAATGGTTCATATCTTACCCCTATCACAACACCTTACCCAAATCTTCCCAGGAATCGTTTACCCAATCCGACAAGAACGTAAATACAACCCAACTCAGGGGACAGAAGTTAGAAACACGAATACTGATTGCTTCGCTGAAAGCAATCTCTATTGCATATATGAATCAGTCGGCGGTTATGGATGAAAGGGGCAGCAAATACGTTTCAGAGACTTAAATCTTGTGCAATGCGACTTAAACGCAACAGCGTCATTCTCTGTCACATATAAATCTGTATCTCCTCTGACGTTCACGCGTTTCTGCTAGCCGTGGTGCTGGCAAAAAACTTTGGTACAGATTACTCGTAATGTGGAGACATGCAGGAGTAACCCTTGCTATCAAAATTATACGTGACGCGCGAATAATTTAATAACCACTAACTGTTCAAACTGCGTTCGACTAAGCAATCATTATGCAGTTAGTTTCGTTTACCTATTTTAAACACCATTTTGGCGGACTGCCCAATAATTCAATTTGTTACTGCTGTCTTTGACCGCATATTGGCAGTGGCATGGTGTAGTCATCAGATCAAACGCATCCCTACGTACTTGTGGTTAAACGCCTTAGGGATGTAATGTTTAATTTTTCGTTAAATTTTCGTTATGTTAATTTTTCACTTGGGTTTTCATATTGTGATACATGCAAAAGAAAAGACAGTAAGAATATAAGGCTTCTAGAAATAACCGTTTTCAGAACAGCATACGCCTTCACTTTAAATGGAATGTGCATTCACACATATTCAGTTTTGGAGATACCTAATTGTGGGGATCCCAGCGAAGAACCATTTGCTGGTGCATGTACAAAACATTCGGACAAGAAAATGGTGGGCAGTCCAAGACCTGCAAGCAAAAAATATTCCTATCTCATTCGTACTTTATTCAATCAGCTCTGAACAGAGTATTCATTCGGAAACCTGTGTGTGCATCCCGCAGTGCATGGCCGTTGGGGATGTGAAAGCGACTTTAACCACACATACACTGAATTCGTTCCGTCCAATAGGAGAAGTCAATGAACTATGAGGAGATCGTTTTTCGATACGCAGGGCAGGTTGCCGTGAGAGGGCTTGTTGGTCCTGTGGTGATAATTTGAGTGTGAGCAGCAGTGTGTTGTTTTCGCACTTTTACATGTCCTTGTTAGCATGAGGGAGTGACAGTTAGGGTGTGGGGCAATGTGATTGGTTAGTTCAAGGGCCGATTCTGGGGTACATACTCACAAGGACCCATGGATTATAAATCGTGCTAGTCGACACGCGTAAGGTAGCCCCGCTTGTGGACGCAGCCATGACTAGGCTCAGGTCGAGCCTGGGGGCTGGTCGTGCGTAAGTGCAGGTGAGCACGCGTATCGCGGTTGTCAACCGAGAAAAGGGAGCCCGAGAAGGGGGCACTGAAGCGGCTGATACAAGTGTTTACTCGGCCACGAATAGGACCCACACCTTACCGGTCTTCCTTAAACTGCCATGCATGATCACTAACAATCAACCGTTTCAAGTGAAACATTTGAAAAGGATCTCTACATCTAACTGCTATTGCAGCATAAAGACGTTGTCGTCTAGATTCAGGCAGTAGCGAAACGTACCTCAATGCAGGATATCGTACGAAGAAAATGCACGCCGTCTAAGCGAAGACTCCCCCGTCGATTAAGTGTAGAAGTCTTAACAACTTGTTAGCGTGCAGTGCATTTTCATTGTCCTTAGTTACACCTGCTATTCAGTGGAACTTTCCCTATGCAGGCACTTGCTTGTAAACAAAGAACCCGTATCTGATACTGTCCTTTATGATGGATTCGAGTTGGAATCCGAAACGTCAGACGAATAAGGCTCCAGTCACAGCGATAGCATCTACTTCTTATCAAAGAACCATGTGCTTGCTTCTAGTATTTACCTTTGCTATGTTCTTCCATTGCGTGGAAAGCCCTCCCTCCCTGCCTCAGCTGGAGGTTTATCTGACCCCGAGACAGCAGCCATTTAGCACACTATGATTTCCAATGCTCCTCATGCCTTGGGAATCCCAATGACTCACCCCAAGCACACCAAAGCTGTGTCATCCACGGAATTGGTGCGCATTTTTTCGATGAGGTGGCGGGTTCGCGCCCACGGTTGTGTCCCAGACAGTAAATGCCGAAAGAACATGCACTATAGCGCCAAGAAAAGCAACCTACGTTTCCTCCTGTGCTGGTTTTCTGGCAATCAAATACAGTAGGCGTCATTGTCAACGGGATTGCGCACCTGTGCGCTAATGGTGTTAGTCGCGATAAATTTACCCTAACATTGATTTGAAGCAGTCCATAATATGATTGCAGTCTACCATGACCCCGTCAAATTGTGCATTTCAATGCAAAATCAATGGAATGCTTGTGCTGTCAGCGGAATCGTTGGTTTCGATGCTAGTGCTGTTTGTTGTGATAAATAATCCTGCTTGTGAAAATTTATTTATAAATTGTTTGGTCACTGTTTAATATGATTCCGTCAAACTGTGCATTTCAAGGCAAAATCAAAGACGTTATTTCACTGGTTATGGCCTATTATCTGCATAAGGCTTTGGTTAGGCAAGTTTTCTGGCATTTAACTCTTGAACAAAGCTATAATACATAGCACATGTAATTCATTCATAACGGAATTTTGTGCACAAAGCTGATCATTCACCTTTTCTCTGTAAGTATACCCGAATACTCGATTCAATTGTAAACAGCAAGATTTCCCAATTCGTGGTGTATGCTGTGAGAAAATGTATAGCCTACCATCCTTGAATCAGTTTAGAACCTTGTTTACTCTCAAAATAGAGACCACACTGATATATGAAGTTAAAGAGGGGTTTGTAGATAAGGAGACATATCCAAACATTTGGTGAATATGTTTGTCACCATGAACAGCATTTTATATGGTAGAAGACCATTTACCCGGTTTCCTTGTCTAACTTTTACTGAAATAGCTCAGTTTTTAATAATGCCAATCACTATAGTCAAAGACTCTAGCGCATACAGTTTCAATCGAAATGGCAATCTGAAGGAATTAAAACATTTTCTGAAACCCATTTTCCCAGACATCTCCACCGGCCAGCACTAAAGCTCAAACCTAAATTGCTGTCAAATTGTTTTTAATAAATAGCCGTCGACTGCCTTTCCGCAGAGTGAGAATAAGAGAAGGTACCATCCAGGAATATGGCTGGGCACACATTTTCATGGAAGGCATAAAGAAAGTATAAATGAAGAAGCGAAATTAAAGTAGAATGGAGCATAATTCAGCAGGTGGTTCCTTCAACACGGACCATTAAGCAAAACGAACCACATTCGCTTGAGTACACATACACGCACATTAAGGTCTTTCTTATCCTTACAAAGGCGGTTTTGAAGCAACATGTTGTCTTATTTTGTTGTACCGAAGCATTGAATTTACAGGACGTCCTGAGAGGCGAGTTAACGCTTGATTTGATATTCCTTATGAGCGCAAATTTAAAGAGGATACGACAGACTGATATTGTGCTATTTTTTTATGTTTCAGCGCTTTTCCAAAACCGATATTGCGAAGATTAAATAGAAACATCCATTATTTGAGTGCAAATTGAGCCACCTCACAAGAATACGTTTCAATATCTTTCGTTGAGTTAACGGTCATTTTGCAGTTCTCGGTAATCATTGTAAGTTTATTTTTATATCGAACGTTTGCCGTGAAAAGTATAACTTCTTGAATAATGGTGTTCCCCTGTGCCCTTAGGCATGGTCACCTTGGGTGGACTCTTTTTAAGTGCTAGCAGACTTGCGCATCATCTGTTGAACTCTCTCTCTGTCATAACCCACTATCCTGGGCCCGGTGGCAAGGCAAAGTCTGGAACGGGACGAGTGAAGCCCGTTAACGATTGGTGAGTGTTCATCGACAAATGTCCATATTCCCTATCTAAACCGGCAACATAACGAGCACATGGCTCAATGCTTAGAGCGTTGAACTTCTGATCAACGGGTCTCGATTTCGATCCTCGACAGAATCTGCAAAATTTTTGGAGTGCACAGAAGTCACTTGGTGCGGTTCCCGGATATGAGCACTATGGTCGCATGAACTCGCAGTTTGGTTAACGTGACTCGTGCTTGTGGTGGTTTAACTCACTTTCAACGTGATCCCCTTATAGGTGTGTAAAACGGCTGCCATACTTATTGTGGACAGGTTAACTATCAATTCAGGCATCAAGAAGAACATTTTTCGCTGGGTTTTCGCACCATCTGGTCGTTCCCATAGTATTGTTACAACGGCACATGAAATTTGAGGATATTTTATATGATGAACTTTATCAGTCAAACGTTCCATGCACAAATTTGTAAATTTTCTTTTCATAACATACATCATTTTTAACAACCTTCAAACTTTTGTTCAAGAATGAGTTACTGTTAAACTTATTAAGTCATTTTATAATTGAATTTTAACATTGATTCAGAATTATTGCAGACATGTGCCTAAATATAGGAAACGCTGCCTGAAATTAATTTTCCTCAATGAACTTAAAGTACTATTGCACTGGTAATTTAGAAATCAGGTTTTTGAAAGTCTACTCTAAATCACAACACGTGAGAATTTGATTCGCAGATCGGCTGGTGGTTTAGACCTTGATTTATCGAGTTTCTGTAAACCCTCAAGCGCAGGAACTTAAGGCCGAAAAAACGCACTACCACGTCCGGAAACGTCGGACCTCGTTTATCGGATTTGTTGCAGTTTTGGACAAAGCAACTACGTCAGATAAATGGGAGATTACTCAGAAAGCAAATGACCGAACATGCAGCTGTTATGAGGACGAAAGACACTAGGTATCATGTTTCAGCTCACTCGACGGGACCTGGCCATATTTTCAAGTTTGATGAGGCCGAAATCATTGCAAGAGTTGATAACTGCGTGAGCAGCGAGCTGCTTGAGGCATGTTTCTCAGGTTCACTGTTCATTTACAAGCGCAATGAACTCCCGTTCCAATAATCTGTGTTGAGGCATCACTTGAGCAATGGAATGGGCCACGTGGGGAGGAGGAGGAGTGTTACCAACAACTCCAATGACAGTGAGCCAAACTACCGTATCGTTTTCACGCCCACATCCAACATGGATGATGAAATCACGACGATTAATAACTCGGATGTGGATGGCCAATCTACGATGGCATCAATGATGACCACCAGCGGTGTTTGTGAGACCTGCTATTTGTAGTAAACATGTGATCGCGTGCCTCTATGAGCCTTACCTGCTACTGTATCAAATGATGTGTCCAAGTGAAAATCAGAAACTTCAGGCCCATAAACTTCAAGCGATCGTACTTCTTATGTTTATATATAATTGTTTGCAAATAAAGGGTAACCGACAAAGGCACAATTGATTGCCCTTACATTTCTAGCCTTTTGACCGTCATTCGCCAGCCTTAAACAAGCCCAGTTCCGGGTACCCTTGTATTACACTCTCGGTTTTTTGGTCATTGAAGGGTAAGTACAACAAATTTGCAATTTAATTAAACGTCAACCAAAATTCTGAAAATTATTTGCAAGCGGAATAAAATTACTTAAATAAGGCTTTAATATTACTTATGGCATAGCATAGTCCCAGGTTAGTTCAATTATTTCAGGATGCCATGGGCAAAATCCACAACTGACTTTACAGAGTGCAATTTTTACACGCAGCTTGAAGGAATCTCTCGGCATTCTGACGTAACTGAAATATTTTGTGATTATGCTGCATGATAAATAACATTACATCCTCATGAAGTAGTTTTAGTCGAAATATAAACTTATTTCAGATTTATGGTTAACATTTCGTGAGATAACAAAAGTAATATGATTAAATGCTGCAAAAATGGACTCATACACAAACTTTTGTCACCTTATAGGCGGCTGTGCTCTGAGCTTCTCATTACTGATACATATTTTGGGCAGTAACTTCACATAATGCCAGTGCCAAATTATGTCAGTAAATGAACGATAGCTCCAGGCTTAAGGGTATTATAGTGGTCGCTATGTTTCCATTCCAGCATTTTGTAGGTGTTTTCTCTTAATAATTCTGGGAATCCTCCGGTCCAGCTCTGGGTTACAAACTGAAGAGGCCCAATTTGTACTAATAATTGTTCAGTAGAAAAAGGTTTATGGACAAACATTCAGAGAAAGTTTATAAACAGACTGCGCTGCGGATGACACGCATTCACACGGGTTTCACTGTCTAAATGTTTGATTTATGTACTAGCAGATGGTTGTTCGCTGTGATTCATGCGCTAATGTATGATACGAAATCCCTCTACGAATCTGAACCTAAGAGTATTAGCCAAAATGTGGCAGCGAAAAGTGTTGACTTATTCCGTTTATCTACCCAACTAAAACCATACTGAAAATGCTCAGTTTCAAAGTACCTCTATCTCTTACCTCTTGTTCTTCTTCGTGAGCATCTCTCTTGCAAGGATACCAACGCAAAAATCAAGGTTGACCCTAAAATTCCTACAAAATAATTAACCTGCTTGATCATAAGCATCAAAGTTTGTGTATGTGCATGTGTGTGTGTGTGTGTGTGTGTGTGTGTGGTGGCACGCCCAGGGGCGGCTCCGGCCGCGCCAGCCACCTGCACCCTCTCCCATCTCCGGTCTTCTTGACTCTGTCTTGACAATGGGCTCAGGTGGGGGAGGAGGAGAGAGTGCGGTAGCTGCAGCGCAAGGCTACTATCACTTAAAACTAAATCACGCGCAAGTCACCGTCCCTGCTCAACTTTCCCATGAGCATACGGTGGACATCGTCGGACTATGACGGTCGAACTGTCGTGTATGTGTCTTCCATCCGCGGTCTTCTTGATTGTGTCATAAGACCGGGCTCAGGTGGGGGAGGAGAAGAGAGTGCGGTAACGTTGAGTGCCGCGGTTGGAAGGTTGCCAACTGACAATTACACTCAGACCTTGCAGTTAGTCCAATGTGTTATGTGTGGAGTGGCTGACTGGTGGTCTGAGAGTCAGGCTGCGATGGCTCCTTCTTAACGTGACCTCTGGCTATCTCACACATGTGAGATGTAAGCCGTTCAACCCCTGTTCTGTGAAATCCTGGTGCTTGTGTTTGGGGGGCCAGGTCGTGTACGTAGTACACGTAGACGAGGTCACCAGCAGCTGCGCCCGCTTTCGCATCAGACAACCGACCGGCTCGGACAGTGGTCTGATTGTGGGGGTGGGGGAGAGCATAAGGTCGAGAGCTCAGCGTATTTTCCTCACTACAAACAATCTGACGCGCTTGAAACTATCACGGTGCGCTAAAAGCTGTGGCTTGGAAGGTTGCCAACTGACGGGATAACTCGGACCGCGTGGTCAGCCCAATGTGTGTTTTGTGTGGAGTGGCTGACTAGCGGACTGAGAGTCAGGTTGCAATGGCTCCTTCTTAATGTGGCCTTTATGGCACTCCCAATCCGTGGGATCCAAGCCAGGTGTGGTGGCACGCCCAGGGGCGGCTCCGGCCGCGCCAGCCACCTGCGCCATCTTCCATCTCCGGTCTTCTTGACTCTGTCTTGACACCGGGCTCAGGTGGGGGAAGAGGAGAGAGTGCGGTAGCTGCAGCGCAAGGCTACTATCACTTAAAACTAATTCACGCGCAAGTCACCGTCCCTGCACCACCTGGTGTGGAGCATACGGTGGACCTCGTCGAAATCGACGGTCGAACTGCCGTGTGTGTGTTGGCCCCCTAAACGGGCCACGTGGTAGATGCGTTGGACCAACACGGGGGCCACATCAGGGCACGGCATGTGTTCTTCGGGTTGCGCTCCGCTAACAAATGCCGAACATGGGAGGTTTGGTGGCACGCCTAGGAGCGGTTAGGACTTAGGGGACCTGGCCACCCCAGCCACCTGCGTTTTCTCTCGCCTCCTGTCTTCTTGACTCTGTCTTGACACCGGGCTCAGGTGGGGGAGGAGGAGAGAGTGCGGTAGCTGCAGCGCAAGGCTACTATCACTTAAAACTAATTCACGCGCAAGTAACCGTTCCTGCTCCACCTTTCCATGGAGCACACGGTGGACATCGTCGGACTATGACGGTCGAACTATCGTGTGTGTGTGTGTCTGTTTGTGTGATTCAAGGACAACTGTTTTCCCTCTTCTAACACGTACGCGATGATAGTGGAAATAAATGCAATTATTGGGCAGCCTGCGGGACCATCTTCGTAGAACAGATTAGCGTTTCTAACCGACTTCTCTTGCCACGTTAATCAAATAACTCCCACAATTAGGTAGGAATTAAGTGGTAAAGGTTACGCCCACCTCCTCCCTTACTCATAGGCACACCAAGATATTCGTATGTTCTAGTCCAAAAAGCACACCTAATTACTGGAAGTGAGGAGAGACGTGAAAGTAAATGACACCTTATATGCAAGCATTAAAGGCGCACTTGTGGACATTTAAACTTCAAAAGACTAATTTTTAATTCGATAGAACGGGGATTTCCCAAGTTTATAATGACAGAGTTCAGAGCGAGCAGCTTTGTGCAGCATCTACCGCATTCGCTTTCGCTCTCTCTCTCTATCTACCTATCTATCTCTCTCTCCCTCTCTCCATAAGCCAATGGAAACACAGGGCCCAGGCAATCAGAGGAGCCGTGGCTGGCACAATATAGATATATTCCCGATCGCAACCGAAATGAAGACGGATCCATGGCTCAATAGTAGATCATGCTGCTCATTTACCTAGCGTCGCGTGTTCGAAACCCAGGTGGTCCACACGTGGGATTGTGTAGGAATGGCAGTTGATGGCTAATAAGCCAGAAATGAAATTTCGGTCTCCCTTGCATTTGTTGGTTCGGCTTCATCAACATATGCTACACGTTGCTTTGCGACCGCCAGCGAGGGCTCTAAAGTGCGGTCCATGGCACAACAGAACATGCATGTTCCTTCAGCAGATCAGTGAGGCACACACTATCATCATATTCCCGATCGCAAGCGAAATAACAACAGGTGCGAAGTTCAATGGAAGATCGTTCGACTCATTGACAAAGGTTGCAGGTTTGAACGCACGATGGACCATACATGGGATTATTTAGAACTAGCTGATGACTGTTAAAAAGACAGAAATGACCACTCTGATCTCCGTTGAATTAAACGGTTCCGCTTCATCAACATATGCTACAAGTTGCTTTGCGGCTGCCTGTGATGGCTCAAAAGTGAGCTCCAGGACACAACTTAACATAAATTATCCTTAAGCAGATCGTTGTGCCGCACACTTTCATCATATTTCCGATCGAAACTGAAAAAAACAACGGGTCCGTGGCTCAGTGGTAGAGCATTCGACTCATTAACTAAAGGCCGCGGGTTTGAATCCCAGGTGCTCCTCAATAAGGATTATGTATGAAAGGCTGATGAAGGCTAATAAGCCAGAAATGAACATACCGGACTCCTTTGCATTTTTCGGTTCCGCTTAATCGACATATGCTACACGTTGGTATGCGACCGCCTGCGAGGCCTCTAAAGTGAGCTCCAGGGCACAACAGAACATACATGTTCCTTAAGCAGATCGGTGAGGCGCACACTATCATCATATTCCCGATCGCAACCGAAAATACAACGGGCCCGTGGACCAATGGTAGAGCATTTGACTCATTTACCAATTTTTGCGGTTTCAAACCCCAGTTTGTCTACATTTGGGATTGTGTATGAATGGCTAATGATGGCTAATAAAACATGAATGACCATTTCCGTTCTCCCTCGCGTTTGTCGGTTCCACTTCACAAACATATGATACACGTTGCTATGCGGCTGCCTTCGAGGGCTCTACAGTGAGCTCCAGGGTACAATGGATTATACATGTTCCTTAAGCAGATCAGTGAGCCGAGCAATATCATTATATTCCCGATCGCAGCCGAAAAAAACGGGTCCGTGGCTCAATGGCATATCGTTTGACTAATTTACCAAAGGTCGCGTGTTTGAATCTCAGGTGGTCCACACGTGGGATTGTCTATGACTGGCTGATGAGGGCATATAATTCAGAAATGACCATTCCGGTCTCCCTTGCGTTTGTCATTTCCACTTCATCAACATATTCTACACGTTGCTATGCGGCTGCTTGCGAGGGCTCTAAATTGAGCTCCACGGCCGAACGGAACGTGAATGTTACTCAATTTAGATTAGTGGGCCACACACTATCATCACATTTCCGATCGAAACCGACAAATTAACCGGCCCGTGGCTCAACAGTAGATCGTTTGACTCATTTACAAAAGATCGCGGGTTCGAAGCCCAGGTGGTCCACACTTGCGTTTGGGTATAACTGGCTAATGACGGCTTATAAGCCAGAAATGACCATTCCGGTCTCTTTTGCATTTACCCGTTACGCTTCATCAACATTTGCTACATGTTGCTTTGCGAACGTCTGCGAGGGCTCTAAATTGATCTCCAGGGAACAACGGAACATACATGTTCCTTAAGCAGATCGGTTAGCCACACACTATCATTATATTCCCGATCACAAACGAAAAACACGGTTCCGTGGCTCAATGGTAGATCGTTCGACTCATTGAACAAAATTGCGTGATCAAATCCCAGGTGGTCCCCACATGGGATTGTCTATGACTGGCTGATGAGGGCATATAATCCAGAAATGAACATACCGGTCTCCCTTGCATTTTTCGGTTCCGCTTCATCAACATTTGCTACACGTTGCTATGTGGCTGACTTCGATGGCTCTAAAGTGAGCTCTAGGGCACAACGGAACATGAAATATACTCAAGCATATTCGTGGGCCGCACACTATCATCATATTTCCTATCGAGTTTGCAAATTAACGGGCCCATGGCTCATGAGAAGATCGTTTGACTCATTTATCGAAGGTCGAAGTTTCGAACCTCAGGTGGTCCACACTTGTGTTCGTGTATAACTGGCTTATGATGGCTAATAAGCCAGAAATGACCATTCCGTAGTCCGTCGCATCTAGCGGTTCCACTTCAACCACATATGCTACACGTTGCATTGCGAGCTCCTGTGAGGGCTGCTAAGTGAGCTCCAGGTCACAAGGGAACATGCATGTTCCTTAAGCAGATCGGTGAGGCGCACAATATCATCATATTCGCGATCACAACCGAAAATACAACGGTTCCGTGGATCAATGGTAGAACATTCGACTAATTATCAAAAGATTACAGGTTCGTACCCCATTACCTCATCTGCCTCCACTTCCAGGTGTTGGATGCGGGAAAAAACTCTTCAGCAGACTTTACTGTCCACTTTTTTGTCCCGCATCCAACACCTGGAAGTGGAGGCAGATGAGGTAATGGTGTCATTTGACGTGATCTCATGGTTCACCTCTATTCCGCCCGATCTGGCTATCGACATTATTGACGGTCTTCTCCAAGAAAATTACGATGAAACTGAACAACAGCTCAAACGTGTGCACGTCATCGAGCTCCTGCGATTGTGTCTTAAAACGTTCTTCAATTTCGACGGCCAAGTTTACGAACAAAAGAAGGGGACAGCAATGGGCTCACCTCTATCCAGACTGATTGCAGAAGCAGTCTTGCAGAGGCTCGAGCGACTAGACTTCAGCTCTTCCCCGAAATTCTGGGCCAGATACGTTGACGACACTTTCGTCATCATCAAACGGGGCGAAGTGCAGTCTTTCAAGACACTTTTGAACTCCACCTTTCCCGACATCGAGTTTACTATGGAAGAAGAGGTCAACAATCAGTTACTATTCCTCGACATACAAGTGAATAAGCTGGCAGACGGGAAAGATAAGGACAACGGTATAGCGGAAGGCAACTAACACCATGCGTATCCTCCACTTCAGAAGCAACCACCCCGTTGGTCGCAAACGCAGTTGTGTCAGAACGCTCTTCCAACGCGTTCAAACACACTGAAGCGATGGCAATGGGAAGAAGGAGGAGACGTAAGTACCTGCATGCCCTTTTTGAAGCCAACGGTTATCCGAAGCCCTTTATACGCAAGTGTCTTAGGAAGCCCAACCATGAGCGATCGAAAGGAGAAGACCCGAAGTTCTGGCTCGCAATCCTTTAAGTTAAGAACGTATCAGAGGCGACGGCAAGAATCCTGAAACCTTTCAGGATCGGTGTGGCACATAAGCCTGGATCAACAATCAGACAGTGCATCATGAGGCCCAAAGAACCGCTACCAATGACAGAGTAATCAGCAGTAGTTTACAGCATACAGAATAATCGGGTAAATAATTTCTGAAATTATTAAGTGCAGGACATGGAGTCAGGTGATTCGGACGTGACTTTTTAGGGTCAGACCCGAAATTTCAATGGACATTTGGGTAGAAGACAATCAACCATATAAGATTCATACTACTTGTAGTACTACGTGTTTGTAGAATGGGCATTACGTGGTTATTCTACAGTGGTTTATTGTCTTCGACCCAAATGTTCATTGAAATTTCGGGTCTGACCCTAAAAAGTCACGTCCGAATCACCTGACTCCATGTCCTGCACTTAATAATTTCAGAAATTATTTACCCGATTATTCTCTGGAGTCCATATATCAGAAACCGCATAGAGAATGCTGGGGGACCCACTGAGGAGCCGAACCCCTCGTTGCTGTGTCACGCAGCAACAGAAACATCGGCGAAACACGTGTCTGGGCTTTTAGCTAGTACCTATGTCGGAAGTACGGTATAACGTCTTTACCATATAAGATTCATACTACTTGTCGTACTACTTGTTTATAGAATGGGCATTACGTGGTTATTCCACAGTGGTTTATTGTCTTCGACCCAAATGTTCATTGAAATTTCGGGTCTGAGCCTAAAAAGTCACGTCCGAATCACCTGACTCCATGTCCTGCACTTAATAATTTCAGAAGTTATTTATTTGATTATTCTCTGGAGTCCATATACCAGAAACCGCATAGAGAACGCTGGGGGACCCACTGAGGAGCGGAAACCCTCGTTGCTGTGTCATGCAGAAACAGAAACATCGGCGAAATACGTGTCTGAGCTTTAAGCTAGTACCTATGTCGGAAGTACGGTATAACAAGGTCGCGTGTTCGAGGCTCGGGTGCAGCAGCGCCTGGGCTTGGGTATGGCTGGCTGATGATGGCGTATAAGCCAGAAATGGCCATTCCAGTCTCCCTTGTCTTTGTCGGTCATGTTATTCTGTATATATATATATACATATACATATATATACATATATTGCTAATTGAAGCGAAAAATGCGCGTCCCCGGGCATAAATCAGAAGAAGAGGCGATCACGGGAACAATAGGTTTAATATCCTGACGTTTCAAAATCAAACAAGATTCCATCGTCGGAGGTAGGTTCAGTACGGCGCCTCACAGTATTTATGGGTTCTGAACATGCTGACTCTACAGCTATTCGTGCAGGGTGCACTGCAGGGGGGGTGGGGGAGTTAATGGCTGTCCTACCGCTGTACGATTCTCCCGGCGGCCTACCAGGCCTTAAGAGTGCGACTCAATCAACAGAATCACAGGCAAGAAGTCAAACTGTTCGCGGTCGCGAGCAAACGCATAACGAGCCAGAACACATGCCTGGGTGAACCTATGCAACACACCAACACATTTGATGTGATAACCGCGGAGAACACGAACCAGCAAGACCTCCGGCCAGGCATGAACATGGACGCAGGTGAACATAGTTTGCGTACGAACACCGTTGATGGGCGTCTCCAACCCGATAGGAACGGAGACACCGGCACCGACTCAGCAACCACCGATGAGACGTGCACGAACAGATGCAAACGAGCCACGAGAAACAGACATGCGGGTCCGGGACAACAAACGCGGGCAATGCAGACGAGGTCAATGACACTTGCCATCCCGACACAGCCCCCAGGCGAGGCGAGGGAGAAACAAATCAATGATCAGTAGGACAGCCATTAACTCCCCAACCCCCCTGCAGTGCACCCTGCACGAATAGCTGTAGAGTCAGCATGTTCAGAACCCATAAATACTGTGAGGCGCCGTACTGAACCTACCTCCGACGATGGAATCTTGTTTGATTTTGAAACGTCAGGATATTAAACCTATTGTTCCCGTGATCGCCTCTTCTTCTGATATATATATATATATATACATATATATACATATATATATCGCGTTCATCATCTCCAAAAGAAGACGAAGAAGAAGAGGGGGCGAGTTCATGGACCAATTTGTATTTGTACTGACGTTTCAAAAGCCTTCTCTCTTCAATCATCAGAGTGTAGTACTCTGCGATGAAGCCCGATAGTAGCGATCTTATTGGCGTCCCTTTAACCTGCTCATACCTTGTTTCTTCGAAAGTTAAGTACGTCTTCAGGCAGAAATTTAAGAGCTTGATGCGATGTCTCCGTTTCACCGTCTTTTCAGTCTCGTTGTACTTGCTCTCGAGCAGTTCATTTATCGTTTCGATTGCCAGACCTTGTGGGATCGAGTTGAAGAGAGGAGTGACATCAAATGACACCATCAACTCGTCTGCAGTTTGTTGCACTCTCTACGTCTGATCCAGAAATTGAGTTGTTGCACAGACCATCGTGGTCGCGTCCGAGGTGAGCAACCGCAAATTTTGGAAAAGTCATTTCGGTAGATGAAATGTTGATGCACCGCGCAATGACACGATTGGCCGGAGGGGATACCAGCCATTTGTACTTTCGGCAGCTTCGTTCGATGGGGGTTCTGCCGGCTACTGCCAATGTGCAAACGCTGGACCCCGACCACATTGAGAACAAGCCATCACCCGCCCTCCCCTTTTCCACCACGGGCCCGGTGTACAGGCAAAAGATAATCACCAAGGGTGAAACACCGCCCTCCTCATCAAGCAGCAGGACGACTTAGGATCTCCACCCCCAACTCGGCTGCTCCTCAACGCAAATTAGAAAACCTTAGTAATCCCGTATTTACCACCTATAAATACTGTGAGGCGTGGAACTATACTTACCTCCGACGATGAAATCTTGTTTGATTTTGAAACGTCAGGAAAACATTACCATGGTTCCCGTGATCACCTCTTTTTCTCACTTGTATATATATAATCACGACTAAGTCATCTGACTGCGGATTGCAAAGCATTTTCATTCATGGTAACAGCCTGGAACTCAAGCGACATGAAAAGTCTTTTGGGCATTAATCAACTGAAATTAGATACAGGAAAAACGTGACTGGATGATCGAAATTGTTTTCATTTTTTTCGCGTTATATTACCCTTTTCTTCCCTTCTGTCAGTTATATTAGGCCTTAAATTATTAACCTGCCATAAAGTCATTTATTTGATTTGAAGGTTTTTAATAAAAAAAATGATTTCATATCTAACTTATAATAACGTAACTTAGAATGGTCGTTGGTTTCTCTTAGTGTAACTTTCGTGGATGCAGGATGCAAGGCCTATGCATTCAAAGAGCTTTTACCATCATTACTATTGCAACCCAACTAAAACTATCATTTTTAATCAAAAGCATACTCTAGAATTTCGATTACCACCTCACGTAGTAGCCCATATACTCTAGTTGTTGAGAAATGATCTCAAGCCTCGTGGACTGAGATCTGAAAAAAATTAAATCAAAGCCTCATGGTAATTGGGTTTGTAAACGGAAACAGCGAGCAAGGTGAAATACTGGCAATTTGTGTTTCCTTTTTAATGTTGTCCTCGTCTAGCGCAAACAAGCACGTGGAAATGACAGAGAGAGGACCTGAGGCATCTAGTTCTGGCTTGACCAACCTCGGCCAAAACATTGTCAGGAGTGCGCCGACTCCAGGACAAGTAATTTTGTAATTACGGTTTAAGGTAGATCCGCAAACCCACGAACAGACTTCTCTGAACGGATGTATTAAAATTCACCTTGAAGTATTATTTATCACTCTGGTCTGACGGAGGAGTGGTGACTTGCCGTTAGGGGGCCCTTGCAGACACTTGCACATTCAGGGGAGGTACCGCCAATGTTAAGAGTGTTGGACTTCTGATCAACAGGTCGCGAGTTCGGATCTAGGGTGGAGCAGCAACAGGGGTGGAAGTTAACTGGCTAATGAGCCAGAACTGGCCATTCCACCCCCCCTTCTCTTTGTTGGCATTGTTATTCTAGGTATTGACTTATTCATGTAAAGTTCGTATTAGCGAGGTTGGCCTCCTTGCGTACGTATCAAATAAGAGCCCCTTCCGGAAGCACCTAAGATTGCAAACCCACCTCAGTTGGCTATTTAACCGAGCCTGCCACTTACCGAACGCAAGCTCACTCTTTGTTTACTTCAGTCTGAATCGCTAAACGTTGCTTTTACCAACTTGGTCTGACAGCAAGCTGAAGGTGAGCGGGTTATGAATGCGACAGTGGTCTCTCTTAGCTTGGTCACCCATAACAAACACTGCAAGGTATTCCTTTTGCTGAATAAATTATTCCCTTTATACTACTTCGGAAGCGTGATAGCCATCCCCTGAACTTTGCTACGCAAACGATGATCCTGCAAAAAAGATCAGCTTCTAGGACTCATAGGGATAGTGCAATTTTATTTGTTGCAAAGTATGTGCAGCTGCCCAACTTACATGGATCACATGTGTGTGGATTTATACTCAAAATGGCAAGTTATAAGAAGCTTAACTGCGTCAAGTTAACCGCATACTGTGTGCGTAACGGAGTATGAAGGAAGTTGGGGTCAAGAGTCAACGCGAGGGACAAACGCAAACACATGCGACACAGCACGTTGGCAAATCGAAACTATCCTCAGAGACAACATGAGATGTGAGTCTCTGATGGTGGGTTCGAGCATGAATCTGAAAAGTTAGGCGAATAAAATTCGTGTCCCTGCCATTGCGTTAACTTCTTCTTAATTGCTTCCTGGGAATTGCATTTTCGTTTGTATCGACAATCTATCGCTAGTACGGTCGGGTACGCCTTCACTCCGAGTCAACTACGGCTCACCATTCCATCGCCAATTAGGTAAGGGAGCCGCCTGGTGTACTAGAGGTCAAAGAGGAATAATGCCGACAGGAAGGACTCTATCCACATGCCACAGGAACGAACTCCTTACTATACCAAAACTGATGTGCTAAGAATTTTGGCTTTTAATGCGGGATAAAACGATCAATCGCAGGACCGAGTAAGACAGCAATGACTTCTTCTTACTGTAGCCTCCATGACACTATAACACATCTGAGGTTGGATGTGCATTTACAGCAACCTAACATGTGCATTGGAGACGAGTTTGCGTGTGGCACGTGTAGACTGACTGTTTACGTTTGTCAGCCACTGTGTCCGCACTCACCTCCGGTCACTCAAACATGGTCTCGCCATTGAAGCAAGATTGGTGAGGATGAGGACAGTGCGGTAGAACCTACGCAGATCTACCTCAGTTTTAACTGATTCACATTCAAGATACTGCTGTTTCGTGGCCATCGTGGAACAAGCCATGGACTTCGTCACTTGTGAGGTCGGCCTATCGTCACGAGTTGAACGAATACGATGGGTTTGGTCCTTTCTACATCTCGTTACTCAGGCTGTCAGCATAATTTAGTTGTCCTCCAAAGTCGTCTTTCCTCTCTCTCTCTCTCTCTCTCTCTCTCTCTCTCTCTCTCTCTCTCTCTCTCTCTCTCTCTCTCTCTCTCTCCTCTCTCTCTCTCTCTCTCTCTCCTTTCTCTCTCTCTCTCTCTCTCTCTCTCTCTCTCTCTCTCTCTCTCTCTCTGTACTGTTTTTTCTGTACTTTGAATGGATTTTATTTCGTGCAGGCATTCGGTAGTGCAGTTTGGTGACATCTAACAAAAGCTGCTTCAAAACATTCTGAAACGAAAATCTGGACAGATTCTACATATTGGGATGTCTTGTATGTACGCCTAAACTGGACACGGAAAAAGGAACAGCTTATAAGACATGTGGCTTTACGCTAAATTCCAAAAAATCTATGTTAGGGATGAATGCAAGGGTAGAGTTAAGTTAAGGGCTAGTTTAAAGTATGAGGTTAAAGTCAGAGTTAGGGTTAAGGCCATCATTAAGCCAAGCGTTATCGTGTTACCTGCAGGGTTAAGATTAAGGGTAGGAATAGGGTCAAGATTAATTCCAGAGTTTCATTTTATGTTGTTGTTAGCGTTAAGACACGGTTATATTTACCCTTCTTGAAATTTACCGTAAGGCCACTTTTTTAAACAGTTGGAGCTGTTCCTATTCTCATGTCCTGTTAAGGCCAGCTACAAGGCAGCCCCATTTGATGTCTATTTAATAGGCGGAGCAATACCGGAGGAGGTTATGTGAAATTTGGCAAAAAGATGAGACGGAGATATGGTATTCGATGTGGACTGCCTACCATAGTCGGCACTTGTGTTAGTAATCCTTTTCATCTGCTCCATGTTCCCCGTTTTCTGGTCGCTCTCTCCATGCCCCTTGTATAGGCATAATTTATAGCTCCCTTTGCTAGTAAGCACGATGTTGCTAGATCTGTCTTGCCGTTTTTTGCCAACGTTCCAAAGAGGACGGCATCCGAATCTATTACAGTGGAAGATCGGTGATATGGATAGCGATAAGTGGAGATTTAACATTTCACAGAAAGCTTTTATTAAAATTTCTAATTTTCATAAAACCTCTATGCAAGTAAAGTCTGATTTCTCCCGCATTTTCTTTCATTAACACTCGGATAGCGCTTAGGGCATGAATTAACATTCACAAGTGCCTCCCTGAATTTTATTCGGCTTTCCGGTAAACATGTTAAGCCTCTTTTAAACGCGAACCGTCCTGTCCCATCCTGCGGACAGTTTCGCTGATTTTCATGCATTTCGTTTTTCTTCATCGTCGAGCGATATCCTTTAAGAATAGGAGGGCTCTCAAAATTAGCTGATCCTAGCTGAGGTTGCCTGCTGTGGGCGATTACAAAAAAACAAGCGTAAGCTCAATTATCGGATCACCTTGGCCAGATATTGACGCGAACGTATGACCAAGACACAGGTTCAGTGGGTCATTGTTCTCGCAGAGTAAAGTACAAGATGCAGTAGATACTTTTTCGGTACTTGGAGCAGAGAAATTGACAACAATCGAAAGAGATAGTTCAGGACGTGTGAGCGTTTAAAGTGAAAAAAAGCGAACGAATATCAAACGAAAAATAAAATCGGCATAGCCTGTTTGGAGGTAAAAATTACCAGTAAACTCCGTATCAACGAAAGAGACAGCGTCTTCATCATCATCATCATCATCGTCATCATACTCACCGCCACCACTACCGCCACCACCAACACCACTGCCAGCATCGTCATCGTCATCATTTTTATCCTTAAACAGACATAAACATTGAGAAAAAATTCACCTTTTTTTCTGCCAACCTATAGCGTAACGCATAGGACATACTTTTGGCATAAACTTTGAATATAAACACGTGATGCCGCATGAGGCCAAGGGTAGCAGCGACATATCGAGCCCTGAATTTTAAGCTTTTGGGTTTTGATTGTAGTTAACATAGCCACTTCAATACTGTGCCTTTTAGAAACTCCTGAATCTTTCGTTAAAAGGAAGCTTTGGTTTGAACGTTTTCAATTTCTTGCCACCTAAAAACCAGGTTAAACAGCTGGTAGTCCAATCTAAATAAGCAGGGTTTAGTACACTTTCAGGACTGAACGCCAACAAACATATGCTTAAACATAAATATGTAGAAGACACTGACTGATCGGTTTAAGTAAGTATCCCTTCGAACTCTCTCTCTCTCTCATTCACCCTCCTACCCTTTGCCTGAAACTCATTCAACGGTTCCCAAAATTGCGCACATTTGCCCCATAATGTATGGTGGGGAAACCTTCACAAAAGATACGGAAAACAGTTATACGCAGTCATCAGGAACAGATGACCAAAGATCGCGTGAAATTCATCAACTAATTTACCTCTTAACATGTTTTCAGCTGTAAAATTTACTGCGTTTTGGAGCGCAAACCCGATAATTAGTGAGGAACGCGTATCTCGGCGTATAGAACTTATCTGAATGTACCAAAATTTATCATCTTCTCAAACAAAAAACGTCCTGTTCTCAAAAAATGCTTATTTTTCTGTGGTTATGATTGTTTTGAATGCGGTGGTTTCCCGTTTCATTTCGCTTTATTCCGTGCCTTGCAAAATGTTTCGAAGCAATCCTACAAAATAGATTCTGAATAGGCGAATGTAAGGCATATGTGGAAATTGATAAAGTTGCGAATGCATATCTTTTTTGCGGCATAGAACACGTTGCCGCTATCAAATGGTAAGGGAACTGTCACAAGTGGGACTCTATTTAACATTTTATTCTTTTGGTTAAATTTATGAAGAGAGAGAAGTTTATTCTCTCTAAAGTAATACTGCAAAGAGGACAAGAATCTGCAACGCTTGTAGTAGATAAATCTATTTACCTTTCGTCTGCAGGAATAGGGGTTTAAATAGCCGATTCACTGTGATCCAGTATCTGTGATATTCCATACTTCCATAGAAGACGGGGAAATGCTGGAGAAATGACAATATTTGAGCCTCTCCCGATCCACAAGGCGGGGTCCAGATACGCCTCGGAATCTATCCACCAATCCGAGTGGCCTACATCTTTTGCAAAGTCATGAAATTATTAACAAAAATCACTTCATAGCATGCCTGAGATCGCTCAGCATGGCTTTCGCAGCTGGCTCGTGGTATCCAAGTGTTCTTTGTTCGCAGGAAAATATATCACTACTGCCACAGCAGGGCTATCCATCGAAAACAACTGGCCGGAAAGTTATAAAGACGTCTCAGAGCTTTCTCCCTCTGTGTTTTCGACAAACGTACAAGAGGAGCTTCCGATTAGCTGCTGAGAATGCAGCATCCATCCAGCGCTAGGTTCAGTTTTAACTCATTTTCTCTTCGTCATGTACGTCGATAACTGCAGCATGGCACTGATGCTGCAGTAACATTCGCTGCTGACATACGAAGTTGGAAGACAATCAGAACTGATGACAGCAGTGGTAAGTAACAAGAAGCAGATGTCTACAAACTGGAGGACTGGTCAAGCAAGCGGCTTTTGACATTTATGTTTCCCCGTGTGCAGTTCTAGGCTTTCAAGACGGTCGAGGCTACTTTCCAAAACTCACAAATTACCTTAATAGTGATCGGCCACTAGGTCCGGGTGCATGCAGACAGCTGGGCGCTTGATCGTCACAACATTCTCAATTAGGGGTTCAAAACAACTAACAGTATTAACTGAGTTAAAGGTGCTTTCATTGCCACCCTCCTGAAATCTTTGCGCACATTTGTCATGCATTCGTTCAAACCCAAGCTGAAAACTTAAATAGCAGCTTCAATGCCTTGGATGATTTTAATCCCATTGAGCCGATAAAGTAATGTGAGAGAAAGCTGGGGGAAGAATTTAATACTTTTTCATACCCATATAGATGGTTTGAGTTCGATTTGTTCGTTGATTTCTTATAACCTGTCAAGATGCGATCTTCCATCTACCTTCCGTATTCCCCAGGGACACTGTCATTTGCTAAATCCTGAAGGTTTATTTGAAACTGCTGGGCTAAGCTGCCTGCACGGCCACTCGTACATGCTCAATCACAAATACATACGCCTAGACTAGGGAATTTTATCCTTAAGCGAACCAGTGAAACACTCAAAAAGGAGATGTTGAACGCTGATTCCATGACTGCACCCAAAAGGTAATCTGACTCAATAAAGTTTTATAAGTATCGTCGTTCAACACACAATTATGCACAGCCAGCCCCGAAAAGCTTTTCTGAGATGTATCACTGCATACTTGTTTTAAGAGTCTGCCAAGCACACTGCAATCGAGTAGGTTTCACCAATCGTTTATGCGTGCAAGTAGACCTTGAAAGGCTCAACAAGTACTCCATCAATAACCCTCAATGTACATACATTCACGCCATTCGTCTAAAATAGGGTGCGTGGCCACTTGAACTTCCAAGTTAGGCAAGTGAGTCTCCTTGGGCAGCCTGAGCAAGCGCCGGATCGTGGCCTCTGGCCTGTGACCAAGGCCCACGTTGAGGGGCATCAGCATAAGTTCAGTGGCCTCAGAGATGTCACTCGCGTAGGGCAGGTCAGGGAGGATTTCGGGCTTTTGTTTATGTTCCCCGTCGGTCTTCGTTTGCGTTTGTTAATGAAGCTCCGGGCGTATTGATTTTAAAGGAAGAGGTGCCACAGCAGCTTTCGCTCTCGCAGCTTCTCAGCCAAATTTAACGGTCTTATCAGGCGCTCGGTGGCTTCCTCAGGTAGCACAAGACATGGAAAATTGCAGGTCTTTGTTTTTGCTCACTATCGGTAGGTGTGTGCCTTTGGTATAAGAATGTGTTTATGGAGCTAAGAGTATATCTTTTTGCTAGGAAGAGGTTCCATAGGGTTTTTAATTCTTGCAGCTTCTCGCCCTCTGTGCTGCATTGTGTCTGGCTGCGCTGGTAAAGTGACTGGACGCAACTGCTTTTATTCGACAGGTGGTGTTTGCTGTTGCAGTGAAGACTTTTCTCCGTATTGGTCACTTAACTATAAACGCAAGCCTGGGGGGTTACGTCCTCCTGCCTCGAAACCTGGACATCCAGAAAAGGTAACGCTCGTTCCTCTTCTTCATCCATTGTGAATCGAATCTGTTGGGTGATCGAGTTACACCACATTTCAAAGTTTCTTTTAGCGTCTCCATGTAGGTCTCAGTGACAAAGATGTCGCCTTCTTAGCCCATCAAGAATTTCGCTTTGTAGAACTGACAGACTCGAGTTTCCAGTGCTTGCAAAACCACTTCACCAGGTAGCCGGAAAATCAGTGAAGCCATCGGGACTCCCTGCATTTGCTCATGAATACTACCATTAAACGTGAAGTACATGCGCAGGCCGTATTTCAGTAACTCAATCACGTGCTTTCTTTTTAAAGTTTTTCCCTCTTCGTCGTACCTTCTGTCCAGATATTTACCAACGATTCTCATGACCAATTCTTTTAGGATGGATGGGAACAGGGAGAACACGTCAAAGGATACCATTATCTCGTCCAGGGCTATTGTGGTGCCGTCTACGGCCAATTGTCGCAATTAACTACCTACGGATTAGCTAAATGGATTTCCAAGCATTTGAAGAAGCTGACAGAAGGCTCAGAACACACGGCTGTATTTTCCACGCACATCCTGGAGTAACTCCGAGGCGTCGTAATAGCCCTCAACGAGATAATAGTATCCTTTGACGTATTGTCCCTGTTCACATCCATCCCAAAAGAATTCGTCATGATAATCGTCGGTAAATCTCTGGACAAGTATGACAAAGAGAGAAAAACATTTTAAAATAATGCACGCGATGGAGTTACTGAAATACTGCCTGCGCACGTACTTCACGTTTTAACGGCCGTATTTATGAGCAAATTCAGGGAGCCCCGATGGGTCACCAATTTCCGAAGCAGTCTTGCAAGAACTGGAAACTCGGGTCTTTCAGTTGTACAAAGCGAAATTCTGGATGTGCCCTTACGCCCCATCGTATTTTTACGTGGCAACCCAACTTTTGGGTCATCCAATTGGCTCTATTAGTGACGCTGTTTCCTTTTTTAGGATTCAGAATAGAAAGTAAATTCTGCCGAAGAATTTTTGACCCGCATGCAACCTTTGGAAGGGGAGGCAGATAAAGTGGTGACTTTGTTTACCTCTATTCCGTCTGGTCTGGCTATCGATACTATCGGCAGTGTCCTCCGAGATAAATACAATTAAAACGACGAATAGATCAATGTCTCATTATGAACTGCTACTTCAGTATTACCCTACCCTACTCTACCACTTGACCATTTTTTGCTAAGCAGTTTTTTTCTCCTACCTTCTATTCAAAAATGAAGGCCTTTTGAACTCTGCCTCCATTTTAATGGTAGGAGTTTTTTTTCACTGCCTATTTTTTCTAGTTCACCATTAATTTTAAAACATCGCTTACTGTTGACATAGCAGGACAAGTTATGTATTTATACATTTTATCTGCACAAATTGTCATAACTTTATTTCGTTACTAATGTTTGCTTAGACAGTGCCTTCCCGGTGCTTACCAAATATAAATTCTAAACTACTCAGCATTTGCTGTGATTTATCCTTCCGCGATTGAGTGCAGATCAAAGCAGCGCACCACTGGTTTGAATTTTGGAAAAAGGTGAACGCTGAAGCTTGTATTTATCGTAGGATGGTATCCTTTGACGTATTCTCCCTGTTCACATCCATCCCAAAATAATTGGTCATGAGAATCGTCGGTAAATTTCTGGACAAGTATGACAAAGAGAGAAAAACATTTTAAAATAATGCACGCGATGGAGTTACTGAAATACTGCCTGCACACGTACTTCACGCTCAACGGCCGTATTAATGAACGAATCCAGGGTGTCCCGATGGGTCACCAATTTCCAGCTATTTGGCGATTCGCACTTGCAAGAACTAGAAAGGCGGGTCATTCAGTTGTACAAATCAAAATTCTGGATGTGCCCTTATGCTTAATCGTATTTTTACGTTGCATCCAAACTTTTGGGTCGTCAAATTGGCTCTACCAGTGAATCTGTCTCCTTTCTAAGGATTCAGCTTGGAAAGTAAATTCTGCCAAAGAATTTTTGACCCGCATGCAACATTTGGAAATGGAGGCAGATAAAGTGGTGACGATGTTTACCTCTGTTCCGCCTGGTCTGGCTATCGGTAATATCGACAGTCTTCTCCGAGATAAATACGATGAGACCAACGAACAGAGCAAGTGAGCGCCCCTAATCAAGCTCCAGGAACTGTGTCTTAAATCTTTCTTCGAATTCAACGGTCAGGTTTACGAAAAAAAGAAGGGTACAACGATGGGCTCGCTTATATCTTAGACAATCGCTGAAGCAGGTTTTGCAGAGGCTCAAGCGGCTGGTCTTAAGTTCATCAGTTGCTCTTCCTTGACGTACAAATGACACAGCTGTCAGACGGGAAGATAAGGACCAACGGTTTACCATAAGGCAACTAACATCATGTGCATCCTCCACTTCAGAAGCAACCACCCCGTTTGTCAAAAACGCAGTTGTGTCAGAATCCTCCTCCAACTCGTTCAAGCACACTGCAGCGACGACAGTGGGAAGGAAAACATTAAGTACTTGCATGAGCCTTTTAAAGCCAACGGTTGTCCCACGTTCTTCATACGCAAGTGTCTTGGGAAGCCCCACCTTGAGCGAACGAACGGAGAAGACCCGAAGTTCTGACTTACAATCCTTTATGTGAAGAACGTATCAGAGGCGATGGCAAGAATCCTAAAACCATTCGGGATCGGTGTGGCCCATAAACAAGAGTTAACAATCAGACAGCAAATCCTGAGGCCCAAAGACCCGTAGCAATCAGAAGTGGTCTACAGCATATCCATTCCAAAACTGTGATGCGAGGTAAGTTGGAAAAATGAGCAAACGTCTTGGTACAAGATTGCATGTGCACCAACTTGCAATCAACCGAAAGGATAAGCTGTCTATGGTTTACGGCCACGTACAGCAGAAGAGTCACAGTTTTGCCTTTGCGAAAGCGATGGTAATCGGCTGAGCCAACGATAAGATGGCCAGACTGCTGCTCGAAAGTTAGTACTCGACTGACACATTTAACAGAGCCATTGACTTATATCCCGTTTACCAGGCTCTACGCACAAGACCCGAATCAAATCGGATAAGGCCAGTAAGACAGTCAAGCAAAATCAAACGTAGCAGAAAACTGAGGCCAGAGGAAAAGAGGAGCAGAGCCGGCGGGAGGCCACGTGACCAGCGTGGAATACCACCTCACCGCCACGCCCATGAGGCTGAAATCAACTCACACAGGCACCAATAACTGATCAGTCCGTTGGCTGACGAGGGGAAGGCCACTGAGCACGCTGACTTGCCAAAATTTATGACGGCCGCAAAAAGACAAATGTCAAGCGAGTCAGCCAGCGGTCGATCTCGGATAGCTCAATTTTAATCAACAGCTAACAGGCAGGCCAAATTTTGTTCGTCAGGCACGGATTGTATAACAGGCAGGCGCCCAGGCTGCATGTTATATAACTGCATATCTATATTAATACGCGTAAAGATTCCCGGTCCCGATATCTTATCGCGAAGAAGTAGAGGAAGCGAGTTCATAGACGTCACTGTGCAAAGATTGAGTGATGGCAAGCTCGCAACAAGCGTCCACAGAAAAAACTCCAATGCTGAACTAATCATCAACTATGGGAGCAATCATCCTACTGCCCACAAACGAAGCCTCGTTCAAGCTCTTTTTCATCGCGCCTTCCAGTACTGTAAAACCGAGTATCTTCTTAAAAAATAACTTGCCTATTTATAACAACTATTCCGATTTAACGGATACCCGATGAGCTTCGTTAAAAACTGTCTCCGAAGTCACAGGCAACAATAAACTCAGAGTTTTAATGGAAAAGCAGTACCGAGGAAATTCCATTCATTGCCATAGAAGCAGGGCATTTCGGAAACGATCACCCAACAATTTGACCGATTTGGCATCTGTATCGCTCACAGGCCAACGTCCTCCCTGCGGGCAGCACTATCACGTAAAGGTGTGTTGCTCACCGATCTGCTTAAGTAAAATGTATGTTCCGTTGTGCCCTGGAGCTCAGACTAGATCCCTCGCAGGCGGTCGCATAGCGACATATAGCATATGTTGTTAAAGTGGAAACGAGAAAGACAAGGGAGAGCAAGATCGGTGAGCAACACACTATCATCATATAACCCATCGCAACCGACAAAACAACGAGCGAGTGGCACAATGATAGAGCGTTTGATCAATTACCAAAGGTCGCGGATTCAAATCCCTGGTGTGCCACACTTATGATTGGGTATGACTGACTGATGACGGCTGATGACGGCCAGAAATTGCCATTCCGGTCTCCCTTGACTTTGTCGGTTCCACTTTAAAATATATATATATATATATATATATATATCAGAATTTGAGGTAGTAGCAGGGCA